>OVAV01000541.1:7577-17627 GCA_900406375.1 Iberis amara | reverse complement strand
AATGTTATGTTCAAGATCTGGCGTATATGCAATAGTTTAGTCAAATCTTGGTTGCTAAATGTTGTTACTAAGGACATTTATGATAATGTATTATATTACAAAGATGCTGCAGAAGTTTGGACTGATTTATAAAGGAGATTTCGTGTTAGTAATCTGCCTAGGAAATATCAACTTGAACAAATGGTTATGATTTTGAATCAAGTGTCATTATAGATGTCTCCCTATTATACAAAGAAGATACTATAGGAGCAATTAGCTAGTATGAAGTCTGATTCTATATGTACATGTCATTGTGGTAAAGTTCAAGGCTCAATTGAAGATGCAGAAGACAGTAAAATCATACAGTTCTTGATGGGATTTCATGAAAAGTTTTCTAACATTAGAGGACAAATACTTAACATGAAGCCTCGTCCAGCAATTACTGATATCTACTATATGTTGGATCAGTATGAAAGTCAGAGAATAAGAGAAATGGTGTATTCATCAGTTAGTCATCCTGCTGCTTTCCAGGTTTCAACTAGTGATACAGTAACTGGTTTTGTATCTTTTGCACAAGGGACTCAGAAGACTAACCCAACATGTTCTCATTGTGGAAAGCTTAGCCATACAGTAGATAAGTGTTACAAAGTGCATATATATCCACCTGGATACAATAACAAAAAGAATCAGAATGCAACTTCACAGAAAAATGTTAATGTTGGTTCAACACACATGGTTAGCAATATGGAAAATGCTGGTTCTACTAAAGACACTACATGCACTTCTAACACATTGTCTAAGGCTCATATTCAAAAAATGATTTCTTACTTAAGTCAACAACTTCCTATTCAAAAAATTACTACCACTTCCAAGGCTTATGATGCTTCACCTTTAGCCGTACCTTTGGTCTCACAGATTTCTGGTACATTTATGACACTTTATGATATTTCCTTTTACAACTTGCTTACTTATAAACCTACTCCAGAAACAGCTTTATCTCTTAACACTTGGATAGTAGATTTAGGAGCCACACACCATGTTTCTAACTCTAGGCAACTGTTTCAGGATTTTAGGACTTTAGATAGAACTTATGTCACACTTCCAAATGGACATACAGTGAGCATAATTGGAATATGTTATATTAAACTTAGTAATGACTTGTCTTTGTATGATGTATTGTTCATTCCTGAGTTTCAGTTTAATCTCTTGAGTGTCAGTGTTTTAATTCGAACTTTAAATTCTGAAGTTAACTTTACTTCTGATGCATGTTATATTTAGGATCATATTCGGGAATTGATGATTGGGAAAGGTAAACAAATGCATAATCTCTATATTTTGGATGCTGCTAAATCTTTTCCTTATTTTTATGTCCAAGATAGAGTTTTTAATACTTTTTTATTGCTTCTATTGATGCAAATAAGTGGCATAGCCGTTTAGGACATCCTGCTTTTTCAAAGATTGATCTTTTATTTGATGTTCTACATATTACTAAACATATAAATAAAGATGTTTCACATTGTTCTATTTGTCCCATGGCTAAACAAAAACATTTACCTTTTCCATCACATAATCATGTTCGTAAATCATGTTTTGAATTAATTCACATATATGTTTGGGGTCCTTTTTCTATTCCTACAGTTGAGGGCTTTAGATATTTTTTAACCATTGTGGATGATCATAGTAGAGCAACTTGGAAATATTTGATGAAGCTAAAATATGATGTTTTAACCATTTTTCCTTCTTTTATAACAATGATATATATATAATCAGTTTATTGCGAAGATAAAATGTGTTAGATTAGATAATGCTTCTGAGTTGAATTTTCACTGATTTGTATTTGAAAGAAGGAATTTTAACTCAACATTCATGTCCTGAAACTCCTGAGCAAATTTGATTTTAGAACGCAAGTATCAACATATTTTGAATGTTGCTAGGGCTCTTTTATTTAAATCACATGTTCCTTAGCTCACGGGGGTTATTGTGTTTTGACTTCTGTATTTCTAATCAATAGACTTCCTAGTCCTTTGTTAGATAATAAGTCACCTTATGAGGTTTTAACTAATCATGTTCCTAATTATAGCTTACTTAGGACCTTTGGTTGTTTGGCTTATAGTTCTACTAGTCCTAAATCTAGACACAAGTTTCAACCTAGAGCTAGATCTTGTGTGTTTATAGGTTATCCAAGTGGTTGCAAGGGATATAAGCTACTTGATTTGGAGACAAATTCTGTTTCTGTTTCCATGCAAGTTGTTTTTCATGAGGATATCTTTCCTTTTGCTTTATCTAACATCATGGATGATGCAAAGACTTTCTTTTCTCATGCTTCTTTCCCTGTTGTCCCTGATACTAATTCTTATGGAATGGTATCTTCTCATACGCTTCATAATCAAGATGTTGTATCTTATGAGGTTGTTGTGGCTTTTGTGTTACAACCTCACAAACGAAAATCAAAATTGCCATCTTATTTGCAGGATTATCAAATCAATTCTTCCAAAGTTCTTACTACTCCTCATCCAAATTCATCTTTTGTTTCTTATTCTCATCTCTCTGGTCCTTATGGATCTTTTATCAACTCAATCACTAAAGCTCAATCACCGAGCAATTATTCAAAGGCTAAGAAGTCTAAGGAGTGGTGTGAGGCTATGGATACAAAGTTTATGGATATTGAAAGGACTCATACATGGATATTATTCCATTACGTATTGGTAAAACTGCAATTGGTTGTCGATGGGTTTACACTATTAAACATAATGCAGATGGCACTATTGAGAGATACAAAGCACGCTTAGTTGCCAAAGGCTATACACAAGAAGAAGGTGTAGACTTTGGTAATACTTTTTTCTCATGTTGCTAAGTTTACTACTGTGCGTATTCTTTTAAACTCTTTGCCAAGCTGAATTGGAAACTGTCTCAACTTGACATCTCTAATGCATTTCTCAATGGAGACTTAGATGAGTAGATTTTTATGAAGCTTCCTCAAGGTTATGCATCTAGAAAGAGGGACAGTTTGCCAAAAGATGTTGTTTGTCGGTTGGATAAATCCATTTATGGATTGAAACAAGCTTCAAGATGCTGGTATCTCAAATTTTCTCATACACTTATGGATTTGGGTTTTGTGAAGTCAAATGCTGATACGACATTTTTTTACTAAGTTTGATAAGGATATCATTCTTGTGGTCTTAGTGTATGTTGATGATATTGTCATTGCTAGCACTGATGATTCTGCTTTAGTGGTTTTGAAACAGGCGTTACAAAACAATTTCAAACTTAGAGATTTATGAGATCTGCATTATTTTTTGGGGTTGAAAATTGCTCGTAGCCGTAGAGGGATTTCAGTTTGTCAAAGAAAATATACTCTAAAGCTTCTTACTGATGCTGGATATCTTGGTTGTAAGCCTTCTTCTATACCCATGGAGCCAAATCAGAAGTTATCTTTATATGAAGGCACTTTATTGGAAGATGCAGCTGGTTATAGGAGATTGGTTGGCAGATTAATGTACTTGGTCACCACACATCCAGAAATTTGTTTTGCTGTTACCAAGCTGTGTCAATTTTCCTCTCAACCTCGTCAGTCTCATTTATTAGCAGTTTATAAGGTGTTACGTTATCTTAAGGGTATAAATTGGCTTGGGATTGTGTTTATGGTGTTGATTCAGATATGACTGTTAGTGGTTTCACTAATTCTGACAGGTCAACTTGTCTTGATACTAGGCGTTCTATCTCTATCTATTGTACGTTTGTTGGTGGCTCATTAGTTTCTTAGAAGACCAAAAAGCAACAAACATTCTCGGCTAGCTCAGCAAAAACTGAATATAGGACCATAACTTTTGGCACGCATTTACAAGAAGTTTCTAGTAGATCCCTTTCTTTTGTCACATTATGAACCCAATGAAGACACTCTTATCAAATTTGAATTGTATAAACGTATACATTTTTACAAAAAAATAATTACATCAAATTTGAATTGTATAAATGTATACATTTTTACAAAAAAATAATTACAAAAATCGTATGCAATTAAACATATCCTAATCCAACTACATAATTAGTATATTGAACTGAAGAAAATGTCTTAAATGGTTAATAGTTATGGGACGCCTCTATGTGGGCCCTACTACCATCTCTTCACACGTTATTAACTCTAACCGTTCGATTTCTTAACGACATGGTTTCTGTGAGGAAGTCAAACAAAACAACGGCTAATAACAATTAGGTGAAAAGAGTATTTCTCCTTAATTACAACGATATTGTATAAGTACATGATTGGTCGGGCGTATACCTTTTTCATACCTATAATAGTTTCAAACAATAAATAATAGGGGAATTCTCAAAAATAACACAAAAAATTAGGTTTATTTCAAAAATACCATACACTCTTAAAAGTTTTAAAAATACCATCATTTTTTCCAAAAATACCACAAAAATGTTTTTGTTCCATAAATACCACAAAATTTAAAATAGCTTTAAAACTTCAAATTTAAATCCTAAAATCAGAAAACCAAACCCTACCCCCTTAAAAACTAAACCCTAACTTTATTTAGTGAACCCAAATAAAAAAAATTAAATTATAAACCCTTAATATTTACTTTTTATGTTTGTGGTATTTTTGGAACATTTGGGAGTGTGTGGTATTTTTGAAACTTTTTGGAGTGTGTGGTATTTTTGAAATTTGAACTTCTTTTGATGGTATTTGAAGGAATTCCTCTAAATAATAAGTGAACTAGTACTTATCACTTATGCTATTTTATTATCTGAATATATATCAAATTTGGTTATTTGGTGTACAAGTACAATTATTTTTTTAATAAAATTTGACTTACAACCTATTGTGGTTTAAAAATTAATGCGGAGACCTTGATTGTTTTTTAGATTTTGGGTAGATTGTGGATTTTGTTTTTGAAAAATCAATTTTCTATCCAATCATGATTCTACAAAAAGTGATTCTCTATAAAATAGGAAAATTAGTTTTTTTGACTAGTTAACGTTTCCATCTAAAAACCAAAATCTCTAATATTTGGGTTTTTGCAGTTTACGATATATATATATTTTTTTTTCACCGGTTTCTTAAACAAATATATGCATTTAAAGACCATCATTTTTTTACTTTAGAGCTAGATTCTCTATTATTTATTTATTTTTCTTTAACGAGCCTTTATATTTGTTGTCAAAAATATTTTTAAAACATTAATATTCTTATATAGATTAATATTTTTTTATACCAGACATTTTTTCTTTACTATACTCACACATAAAAAAGAAAAAAATAATTTGTACAAATTTATTGGAATTTTCAAGTAATTGTAATTAATTATTTTAATATTATTTAATCAATATTGCATCATATTTTTAACAATAATTGTTTTGATATAAATGTTATACATATGTCATTTTAAGATTTAATTATATTTTAAGAGTAACTGTTACTTATTATTTAGGATTATCCTTTTTTTTGTCGTAATAGCCTAGTGTCTAAGTAGTTCTCTCCCAATTGAGAGCGACAGGGTTCGAACCCTGGTTGATGCAATAGATGCAGATGTGACTACCATTGGACCACTTGCTCATTTGCTATTTAGGATTATCCTAATGCAAGAATTTTATAGTTTCAAAAGTAAAAATAATTTACTTTTACTTTCAAATTTCTAATTATTAGTTATGTGATTCATTATAGGTATGATCAATCAAGAATTGATTCGAGATGAAATTTCTACAATTTTATAATTTTTAATTGTACTTTAAATAAGAAAATAAATTTATAATATATTGATAAATTCTTATATTATATTCATAAAAATATTTTAAAATAAATATTTTTATTAATAGATTGTTTAATTATTTAAAAAATTATCAGCAAAAAATAAAACATAAGTTAAACTAGAAAAAATATTGATAAAAAAACAAAAACTACCAATCAAGATTTTGCAAAAACTAAAATCTAAAAATCAAAAACTAAAAACCAAAAACAAAAACTTAAAACTACTAAACATACGTGGCTTTTAAATAAAATTTATCATTAATAAATGTAAACTCAATTTTACATAATTAATCTACATATGTAACCCACCAACTTATCCATTAAATCATGGAAATTCTACATCATTAGGACAATAATATTTTGTCTATAACGCCTAACACACATGGTAAATGAAATTGTCAAAGAGTCAAATCCATTCCCGGAGTTTTATAATAGTTATTTTTTTAATAATGAGTTTATTGATATAACTCCAAATATATTCAAGTACAACAGATTCAGCCCATTACATTGCACAAAAATCTATCTAAACTCTTAAAGCTCAACTCGGGTGGGTTTTATAAAATTTAGAACATGCTCGAGGTCATAACTATAAAAAACCCTAGGTACACAAAAGAAAACCCTAAGCGTCTCTTTGTAGATGACAAACTGCGAGTACGCCGGAACTGCTTCTCCGACGTCCTGGCGATGAACCGAAACGATGCTGACACCACCACCCACACGAGGCATCGATTTCCGGCAAGAAGAAAGAGACCGGTCTAGTGTATGTCGTGCCGCCGATTGAGAAAGAGACTTCGGTTTCCGGCAAGTGCTAGAGGGGGGACCTCCACCTTCAGACTTGGTTTAACGTCTTCCCCGCACATCTGTGGCCCCCCACACCGCCGTTGATGAGAAGGCGCCTCACTCTCCTTCGGCGATAAGACACGGAGCGTTGCCTTGAGATCTCTCCCCTCAAATCGACTGCGACTTCCTTGCACCTCCGATCTGGCCGGATCTGCTACCGAGACACAGCTACCGCCGAGAAACCTCAGACTTTGTGAATCGAGTTTAAAAGTAAAAGAGAAATTTGTACCGTGAACAGGAGAAACAAAGAAGACTCACCGGCTCTAGAGTTCGCCGGTTAGCCCATGGGGCCGCGGAGCACGAGAAGTATGTTGGAGTCGCCAATGAAGAGTCTCCGCCTCTCTCTTCGTCGTCGGAGAAACGTCAGGAGAAAGGCAAAAAAAGTTGCCGAATACCAAAAGAATAAGAGAGAGAAATAATCGTGATTTTGTTACGAAGATGTTGAATACGAAAAAACCCCCAGATTTATAATAGTTCCAAAAGGTAATATCATCTTTCACTTTAGAGAAATCGATATTTTGTCTATACCGACATGATAATTCCTCTGTAAACTTTAGACCACTATCACTCGATTGATTTTTCCTGTCATCCTTTATAATTATTGTTTAAACCATAGTGTTATCAAATACAATGTCTTATAATTGCCTCAAAAATGTTAAATTGTTTAGCCTAGTTGTTCTCTTTACAATGTTTAATTTATATGCATGATCAGAAAAAGTCATGCAAGTAAATTGTAGATTGCCAAAACATATTAGAGCCATGTTGATATCATATACTCCTTCCGTTCTTGAAATGAGGGAGGGAGTAGTAGTATAAGAAAAGTAGGGTCGAGGAATAAGTAAAATAGTGCAAAGTTGGTCAATATTGTGCACGGGAAATAGACGTACAAAATGATGGGCGAAAAACCCAATAAAGGTTCATGGAATCATGGTATAGTGATCCCATGTCATTATTATCCTTCTAATCCAAGTTTACTATATATATAAATAACTGTATAATTGTATTAGCCACTTATGAATAACCACTTTTATTAGTTGTAATTAACCATTTACACGTGATTAGTGTTTTTAAAAATAAATAATCTAATTCTTAGAATTCATAATCAACACAAAATTGACGTCGGTTCTTAAAAGTATGTATTTTTTTTGATATTTCTAGTCTTTTTTTAAATTGCTTATTTAAGTATTTATTTCTGTTGTATTCAAAAGATAGTGAAAGTAGAAACAAGACAACGACCAGTGTATTTTGAACCATGCTTGATTTGGCAAGTGGCAGTCTTTTTTACTATTTATTTGTTCAATTTGTCCATACATAATACATTTGTCGTTAGGATGTCACACCATGCAATGTCATGTCTCCATCTAATATCATACTTTCATGTAATTTCCATTTAATATATAATTAGGACTAGGAAACAGACAGTCTATTTAGTTAGTATTACTTACAAAACATATGACCAATAAACGATATATCCATGGTAAGTCTAATATGAGACTCCATTGAAATTATCTGTTTTTCATATCTCCTTACAATTTTTGACTCTTAAATCGGAATTCATATCGATCTTCGCATAACATAATCGTACTCACAATGAACTTTGATTCTTTTATAATTTATACAAAAAGTTATAATCAGAAATATTATTGCAACTTACTTGATTTTATTTAGAATAATACCAAAAAACATTTATATAATAAAAAAAGATTTTCCGATGGTTCTTAATCTAGTGCTTAATTTTGTTTTTAATGTTGATCTAATGCACCCAAATTCAAATTCTCTACTGTTGAAAAAGATAATAATAAATGGAGCCCACAAGTGGATCATTTAAAGATACAAAACGGTGCGGGTTGGTTCAATCCACTCTCCCGCGATCTCGCTTCGTAAAAGAAAAAGACTTTCTCACACGTCATCATTTTTCAAGGCAATAAATGAACCTAAAAAACAAAAAAGAAAAGCATTTACCGAACGATCTAATTAATACTATCTCCGTTTATGAAAAAAAGATGTTTTAGAGGTTTTACGTAGATTAAGAAAAACAATTTTTTTTATATTTTATACCTTACTTTTAAAGTGTTTTCACCTCAAACATCATCCTTTTAAAAACAAAACTAAATTATAAAACATCCTCCTTTCAGGAACGGAAGTAGTAATTATCTTACTAATTATTGAAATATACGTAGCTTTAAAAAATACTTCTTCCGTCTTTTGAAAATTGTCTTTTTAAACTTTTCACATAGATTAAAAAATTTATATTTTCTATAAAAATAATATTAAATATTTTTAATTAACCAATAGAAGTATTGCAATTATTATATTGATCAGAAAATTAAGACTCATTAAATTTCTACATTAAAAACTTAAAACAACATTCTTTTTGAAACAAAAAATAATAGCTAATATTTTAAAATAATAGCTAATAAAATAATATTTAAAAAATGAAGAAAGTACTTGAAAACTCAGTACTCCAAAATTTACTTACCCATTTAATATTAAGCAAATCAAGATTTTTTTTTTTGTTTAATGGCAAATCAAGATTTTTACTTACAATTTTTTATGTTTTTTGTTTGACCATTGAAATAGTATCCAATTAATTGAATGGAAAAATTTGACCAGTTTATTTACATAAAAAGAAAATTTATAGAATTAATGTTTCCAAATAAATAAAAATGTATACAAATTCAGTCCGGCTTAAATTCCGATTTATCAGTTGTCTACAAATTGTATTATTTTTTCCGCTAAATTTAAGCTTGTTTTTAAGTTAAGTGGTGTCTTTTTTTTTCTTTGTTGGTTTTGGTAGATTATTTCTACAAAATAATACTAATAGTCAAACAACAAAGTACATTCATTTACTGTTAATTTGAAGTTAATTAAAGATCATACCCAAAGAGAGAGAAGAAGAAGAAGAAGAAGACCATGAAGAAGCAACCCTGAAAGATCCTTGCTCTGCTTCAGATTTTCAGTCTTTGCAAGAAAAAGGAAAGCGAGTTATAATCATACAGATAACAAATCTGAGTCTTTCTCCAAAAACTAAATCTCTCTTTGTTGTATAAACTTGATAAATTCAAATAATTTGAGAGAGGTAGAGAAAGTTGCTTCTCTTGATCTGCCATTGTCTTCATATTCTTAGCTCATAATCAGCTTCTTGCTGAAATAAGCTCATGTTAAATCTTCCTAAAACCAGCGGATTTTGTCTCTCTCTCCAAGGTAATTTGACTAATTTCCTGGTTTCTACTCAGATTTGGCTCTTCTATTCCACCATGTTCTTCAGCTCTCAAGTCAAATTTTTTTTGTTTCTCTTTCGTGTTTCCCGGATCAATCGGAATTTCCAGAAATTTATCGATTTTTTCTTCTCCTGTAAGAAAAAGGCGAAATGCATTTGAATTTAAAGTTTCACCTTTTTTTTTTCCCCTTTCCGGTTTTATTGGTAGATTTGGAATCCTAAATGTTAATTCGATTCAGTTGGTTCGTTAAATCTGAAA
>OVAV01000540.1:0-17634 GCA_900406375.1 Iberis amara | reverse complement strand
CCGCTGGCTGCCGCTTACACTGACATGAACTACACACAGCAAAAAAACAAACAACCTTTCATCGATTTCGCATATTAGCATTTGATTAATCGCTACAACACCAAATCAATCTCATGTTAAGGAACTATCCATTTNCTCCCATTCTTTCCTATTCCGTCACAAGGATACGCTATTTCGGCCACTCAGTGAAACTAACAACATTCTGGTAGATCTGCGATTAGGAGGAGTTGAAGATGTTGTGTGCTTGTTCAGGTGAACAATTCCGATTCGAGGACCAGCCTGGCTCCCCGGAATCCCTAGCTACTAGAGATTTCTCAGCCAGTGGCCTTTCTTCTAGAACTGGAGGAGGCGACTGGGATTCAAAACTCGAAGAGGTTCAAGTCGATGAAGCTGAATCCACTTTAAAAGAGGCTCTCTCACTCAACTATGAGGTGCGTTTGCTTCAAACTTAACTCAATGATTCCTTCCTCATGTTGAGATTCTTTTGTTGTCCTGTATGTTTTAGGAAGCTAGGGCTTTGCTTGGGCGGCTTGAATATCAGAGAGGTAATTTCGATGCAGCGCTTCAGGTCTTTAAGGGGATTGACATTAAGGTCTTAACTCCAAGGATAATCAAAGCCATTGTAGACAGAACTCGTCCTTGTAAACCACGATCCAAAGTTGTTATTGTGCCTCCCACTACAATGTCGATGCATTCAATCAGTTTACTTCTTGAAGCAATCTTGCTTAAAGCTAGATCACTAGAGGAACTCGGGTCTTACAGAGGTATTTATGATGATCACAACCTGTGATGCTCTCCGAATATTTCTCTGCTATAATCTAGTCATAGTGATTTGTTGTTTATTTTTTTTACCAGAGGCTGCAGAGGAATGCAAAATAATCCTGGACATTGTTGAATCTGGACTGCCTAGTGGCATGCCTTACCAAATCAGCGGATTCGGTAAACTGCAAGAAAATTTTCAGAAAGCTCTCGAATTGCTTCCTTTCCTTTGGACAAAAGCAGGGAATTTTCATGAAACTATTGCTTCATATCGACGTGCTTTATCCAGACCATGGAATTTGGATCCTCAAAGGTTAGCTATTACTCAGAAATCCTTAGCTTTGGTTTTACTTTACGGAAGTGTTGAGGCGTGCCCAAAAGACAACATGGAGGAAGCAATTGTGTTACTAATGTTACTTGTAAAGAAGATGGTGGTTGGGGAAATACAGTGGGATGCAGAACTCATGGATCATCTCACTTATGCCCTTTCGATGACTGGGCAATATGAAGTGTTAGCCAGCTATCTAGAGCAGACTCTTCCTGGTGTTTATGCCCGAGGGGAGAGATGGTACCTTCTCTCCCTTTGTTACAGTGCTGCAGGGATCAATAAGGCTGCCATCAATCTATTAAAGATGGCCCTAGGTCCTTCTGAATCAAGACAGATACCACATATTCCTTGGTTATTGTTTGCAGCAAAGCTGTGCTCTAAAGATCCAAAACACTCAAGGGACGGCATAAATTTTGCTCATAGGCTGCTCGACTTGGCAAACAAGCAGAGTGAACATCTTTTGAACCAAGCACACAGGTTCCTTGGTTTATGCTATGGAAACGCTGCAAGAAGTTCCAAATTAGACTCTGAACGGGTTTTTCTTGAGAAGAAATCTCTTTTCTCTCTTAATAAAGCAGCCAAGAGGGCCAAGAATAATCTGGAACCAGAGGTCATATTTAATCTAAGCGTTGAGAATGCAGTTCAAAGAAACCTTCAGGCGGCTATGGATGGAGCGGTTAAGTATTCTAGTATGGTAGGAGGAGTTTCAGCTAAAGGATGGAAACATTTAGCTATAGTTCTTTCAGCGGAGAAACGGCTCAAGGATGCTGAATCTATTCTGGACTTTACTATGGAAGAGGCTGGTGATGACGAGAAGTTAGAGCTTCTGAAGTTGAAAGCTGTGCTTCAGATGGCTCAAGAACAACCGAAGCAGGCAATGAAAACATGCAGCAGCTTGTTGGGGCTAATCCGAGCGCAGGATAAACCTGAACAATCCAAGGTACCTACTTTGGCTGTCGTAATAGGAAAGGAATAATCTGTGAAGTTTATGAATCTCTCTGAATAATTGTAATCTGTATTTACAGACTCTGCTACAGAAATATGAAACAGAAGCTTGGCAACAATTAGCCTCTGTATACAGAAAGCTAGGTTTGTGGCAAGATGCAGAAACATGCCTGGAGAAGTCGAGATCCATCTGCTTTTATTCTCCTAGAGGCTGGAGTGAAACAGGTATGGAGAAAAAACCTGAAGAGCCATAAAATGAAATCATAAATTTTTTCAACCTTCCATAATCTAACAAGCTCCCATTCGTTTGTTTCAATGGTTGGGACAGGTTTGTGTTTAGAAGCTAAGTCATTTCATGAAGAGGCATTAATATCATTCTTTCTATCGCTTTCGATCGAACCAGATCATGTGCCTAGCATTGTTTCTATAGCAGATGTTATGATGAAATCAGGAGGTGAATCGCTAGCAACAGCTAAAAGTTTTCTGATGAATGCGTTGAGATTAGATCCGAGAAATCACGAAGCGTGGATGAAGCTGGGACACGTTGCTAAAAAGCAAGGCTTGTCAGAGCAAGCTGCAGAATTTTACCAAGCTGCATATGAACTAGAGCTATCGGCACCGGTTCAGACCTGCATGTGAACAAAGTTACAGTGTGGCAAATTCTTGATAACTTTTTCATAAATAAAAGTTCCAAGTTTCAGTTTGTTGGATGGTTATGTAAGAGCAATTATAAATCTTCCTCTGTACATTTGAGTTTTTAATCGCTTCCAGTCTCAGACCAAGCCAAGGAGTAAGTTGTTCTTCCTAGTGTATTTTAACCCATATAAAATTATTTCTAGGCATAGATTTACAGATTTGCTATAGAAATTATATGTAACATTTACGCTAAAGCACTAAAAAGAGCAACATACATTATACAGACTCCACAACCTAATAAATTAAGCATTGCAGCTTGACTGACAAGTCTCTTTGTAGTCATTGGTTCTGTAGTGAAACCTCCACGTAAAGACATAATCTTTGGAATCGCACGCAACTCTCATCACATCGCAGAAGGCGTTCACACACTCCTCCTTACCGTCTCTTCCCCACTCAATANTACCGTCTCTTCCCCACTCAATCCTCACCCAGCAAGAAAATCCATTATCCTCTGGCATTTTGGAATCACATAAATGGATCATCACTTCCCCACAAATCCTCTTCCCTCTCACCATTGAATCTAGCCACGAGCACTCAGGCTGCCCCATCATTTCCTTGTATGCCGAGTTCACGAGCCTAACCCTGTTCTTGGAATCGGATATTACAATGGGTAAGTCATCGGATTCTACTTCTTCCTCTACCTCCTCTGGTGATTTCTTGCTGGTTTGAGAGTGGTTGCTTAGTGGTTGAATGCAGCCTACGTTGATCCTTGAGCAAACCGGTCTTATGGGCTGCGGTGATATGACTCTACTTGTGGTGGTGGTGATGGGTTCTTGGAGTTGCTTCAAGAAATCTATCTCTTGTATAACTTCTGCGGTCTTGTTCAGATCAATGAAACCCTTTGCTTTGATCTCCGGTGGTTCCATGCATTCGGAGGAAGGAGGAGAACATTGAAGAAGAGGTAGAGTCACCAAAGTAGAAGAGCCACCATTCTCCAAGGCGTACCCAACTTGTGCCATGTTAGGTAACCCATGAGGGAAAGCCTGAAACGACAGCGTTTTAATAGGACCAAACACACCTTGTGTGGTAGTAGTAGTAGTAGTAGTAGTTGTGGGGGTAGAAGCACATGATGACTTGGGTCTCTTCATAGCAAGAGGAGAAGTGGGACCCATCCCACCACGGCCTCGCTTGCGGGTTCTTGTAGGCCTCGCTTGAAGTTGTGGCCAGAGGTTACGGAGGTAAGGAGATTGGCTGATTTTGTGAGACATAGAGGGAGAAGTTTCATCATCGTTTAATCTAGGCGTGCCAGGCTTAGGGGCAATTGGTCTGTATTTGGACAAGATCTCAGCTGTTTTAAGAGTGGTGGTGGAGTGAGAACGGTGCGAGTGATGAGGGTTGAGTATCTTTATCATTGCGTTGCGTGAAAAAAAGAAAGAAGAAGAGAGGAGGATAATTAATGGATGTTGAGAGATGAAAGAGAGAAATGGGCAAAGGTTAAGTAAGTAATAAGAAGATAGAGTGAAGGAACCAATAAGAGAGAGGCGAATAAAAAGGAAGAAGGACATTTGGAGAGAAAAGGATGGGGTACGTGTAAGAGAATGAGTTAATAAGCCGTTTTTACAAGGCAATAAGAGAAGTGGTTCGGTTCACCAATCAAACACAACATCTCACTGCAACGCGTGTTGGTCTTGCACGTCATGCGTGCCTACACCTATCCCTTCTTATTCGAGGGATGTGTGTGTTTAAGTTATTGGTAGGTTATGGAGTAACACGAGGCTATTGCAGCGTCTGTCTGCTCCATGCAACGGTGAGAGAGAGAATCAGAGACACGTGTTGCTTTCTTAGTTGACGTCTGTGGCTTCTTTTCTCGTACGTGTCTTCTTTTTCTTATACTTATATTGTGCCTTCGCCGTTTACCATCCTATAATTACACGACACACATACTCTTCTCTCACCTCTATATTTCCGTTTTTATGCTCTCTTTACTTTCTCTAATACTATAAATTTATAAAAATATATATATTTCGAATCATTACGAAATTGTAAATCACGTTGAACCTGTAGTTATACTTAGGGTTGGGCATTCGGTTTTCGGTTCAGATTCGGTTCGGGTAATTTAGATTTCGGGTCATTCGGTTAGGGCCATATAGGAACCGTTCGGGTTATTTAAAAGTTCGGTTTGGGTTTGGTTCGGATCTATTCGGGTTCGGGTTGAATTTTTCATTTTTATTAGGATCCGAAATGGAACCAAAAATCTAAAATATCCGTAAAAAACTCCAAATTATCCAAACAACCTAGCTAAAATCTAAGTTAATCGAATCAAAAAACCCTAAATATCGGACAAAAATCCATAAATATCCTAGTTACCTTACTAAAAACCTACTTTTTCTACTTAAAATCTTAACTATAATCACAATTACATATATAATCATATATATATGAGTTTTTCGGTTATATTTTCGAATTTCGGTTCGGTCGGATTCGGATTCGATTTTTCGGGTTGAAATATATAAGAACCGTTTGGGTTATTTGGAAAAATGGTCCGGTTTCGGTTCGGATTTCGGGTTTCGGTTTATATGCCCAACCCTAGTTATACTAAACAACATTTTGATACTTAATCATAACGTTATTACATGTTCGGTGCAAGATGTAACCATTATTATTCAATGTTCTACTGTTTTTTCTTATGTTCTATAGTTCGAACTTGAGAACTGACTACTTGGCGCGTTATTCTCTGAAGCACTGGTGTGAAACAAAAAGGTTCTTCATGTATAAAACTATGAGCTAGAAAACTCAGTATCCAATGAGTGTCAACAACAACAAAGCAAAAAGTAAATAACTAACCAATGTTCTTACAAAATTCTTGGAAAGCACATATAGATTCCTCTCTTTAACAGCTTATTTGCGTTTTCCTACAAAATAGGACCTCAAAAACTAAAGGGGAAGAGCTTCCTCTTTCTCTCCTCCCTTTATGTACCAAATATATGTCTGTGAACTGGTTTTGTATCTAAACTCTTGATAACTTCAATCCATGGTTTCTCTACCACCAAAGTTGCATTTTTTGATAGATGTTTTAAATATAGAAGTGGGTGCTTTGACATTACCATTTCAAACTTCTTCCTCTCATCATTCTTACTCTCTTTTTGATACTCTTCTATGCTACTTTTCCGAATCCTCTTCCTCGATTTCACACCTAATACCTTTTCAGACAGATTGCCGTATGCCAGATCAGTCTCTTTGTCTTGTTCCGCGGGTTTCCCAAACTCAATCAAACACTTAGCCCTTGAGCTGTAAATGATTACGGATGATGAACTTGATGATGGAGAGAATGAGAGCCCTACAACCTCACCAGGAAACTCTTGGTAACTCTTTGGTAAGCAAAAAGTGTGTAGCAATGGCCACTTGCCTAACTCTCTAGTCTCCACGTCCAATGCAAAGACCTGGTTTGAAGAGGTTGAGATCACAAACACGTTGTTGTCCCTGGGATGAAAACCAGCGGCTGCAACAGATGCACCATCAAGCCTTGATATGAACCAATGCTGCCTGTCATCAAAATCAAAATCCTGAATGATTAATATAAAAGCAGCTGTTTGGAAAATAGGCAAGCCATACTCATCATATTCATCTGCATAAAAAGTACTGTGAACGAGTCTTAACAAATAACTAAGCAGAAATTCACCTTTGCGTTTCCAGGTTGAACACATATATGTCGCCAAAACAATTTATAGCAGCTAACCACTGATCATCGGAGCTAGTATACAGTTTTGTAATTGGAGGCTCGCAAGAAGGAGATTCACCTTCCCGACGTGGAGTAAAAGTATGTAATAGCTCCATGCTATCAATGTCAACAATCTGACAACAAAATCAAGTTCAGATGTTTGATAAGGTCAAGCAAGTAAAAAACAATTGATTACTAGCGGAAAATTGGCACATACATATATCTTTCTATCATGGCCAGCAGTAATCAGTCGAGAGCAGTCATAGCTGAAAACCATGGAATGAGCAAATGGAAGATTGGGAAGTTGCTTTCTGTTGGCACTCCATGGATTCTTTCCAAGTTTATTTTGCTTCAGCTCAAACAGCCTTGGGCGAATTTGGTCAGAGTAAGCAAAAAGGGCTCCTGAGTTAGAAATTGCACTGCATATGATCTTCCGGGCATCTTTACTTTTAACACGAACCAATGGCTTTGTGGAGACACGCCCACTAGAATCACTGCTTATTTGAATACGAAGAATATCTAAAGAACAAGAATCCTGAACCAAGAGAAGAGAGGTCTGATTGAAGACTGTATTATGTACCATCTGCATGGGTACTCTCTGAGGAGCAGGACATATATCATGTGGAGGGAACTTAGTAAACTCTTGAACTGAATATGCAAAGAGCTTTGCATCATCACCAGATGAGACCAGCATTGGAACCCCCAAATGTGCCCATTTATGGTAACTTAAACCAACCGGCTTCTCTTTCCTGCGTTTTTTAAGACTTATTCCTTTTGTATTACTGTCTGGAAGGGAACCTGCAAGGGGAGGGAGCTTAGTATTACTGAATCCAGATATGTAAAGGTTAAGAATTGAACACAAGTCTTGACTGTATATATCTGTAATCATCGTGATCAATAGAATTATCCTTTTACAAGTTCTAACTTGGAAACCGCAATATAGCAAAAAGACTAGGTAGCTTCTAGATACAGGAAACATGCTCCTATATTTTCAGTCAATATATCAGAGTCCAGCCTTGGGGACAAAGCTGTTTCTATAGCAGGTGGAAATGATACAGAACATGGCCTAAGTCAAAATCAACTATCATCTAAATTGACAAGATCAGGTTATTCGTTTTACATTAGAATTCAATTCTACAAAAGTGGCTTTTGAGTTTTATGTCTTTATCATCTTTTAAGCTAACACATCCCATTTTAATTGCACACCATACTGGAAAATCAAAATATAGTATAACTTAAGAAGCCACTGACCTTCCGAACTTATTGGAACTGCCACAGTTAGCGCTCTGATGTCGTGTGTATGAGCCCTTACACAACCAATATAATCCCACTTCTGAGTGGAAGATGGTTTTAAATCTTGTGAATTAAATGTACCACCAGCAAGCTTATATAGAATAACCTACAAATGGATGGACAGAGAATTAGAAAGTTGAGACCATTACAACCAAATATCACATCTAATATTATGTCAAAGCAGGAAGGTTTCTGTCAACTTTCCGTAACCTTACAATTGGTCAAAGTATATGTTTCTACATTATTTAAGTCCCATATCTCGTCAAAAGAAACCAGTCTTTACAGTCAATAAGCATCATTTACCTGTCCATCAGCACCTGCAGAAAACACACGGTTATGACTTGGGGCTGCTGCAAGAGCATTTACATCACCCTTGTGATTAGAATGCGTCTGCAAAAGGGTTCCATGCTGGCTATCCCAAAACTGGACACTTCCTGTGCTATCACCGCTGACAAGAACTCCACATCTAAAAAAAACGTGGATCGTCAGCAAAAGAGTAGAAAGGCACAAATTTTACATATGAGTAGGATAATATTTACCTTAACGAAAGGAGTGACCAAATGCAGAGCTCAGATCCGAGACCCAGTCCTCCAAGTCCAACTGTAATTCTGTATACCTCATGGCAGAGATTAGCATCCCAGCATCTTATAAGCCTACAAATAATTGTTGGGAAGCCAAAATATTTTACTTAGACAAATCGAAAATACATTCAAGGGTAGATTTTCCAATCCAAATACGAAACTAAATCAATGCATCTTACACAAAGTAAAGTAAAATATACTCACCCATCGCTACTGCCTGAAAAGATTCTCTGTGCGTCCAAACTCCACGTCACACTTAAAGCACGTCCTATGAAAATAATGTTCCATAAAGCTCTAAGTAGATACAATATGAAGAATCAAAATGATGCTAAGGGGAGTAAAGATGTCTCACCACTGACCCTAGGCAATGATCTGTAATACGTTAACTTGTATGGTTCAGAGATATAATATATCCTCACGGAGCCATCATCACAGGCAGCTGCAAGATGCCTATCACAGGCTTCTGATTTCTTGTCATGCTCCTCCAACTCTAAATCATCTTCAATTCCACTTTCTTCCTCGTCATCTGATTTCTCACTCAAGTATCCATTCTGAATCAACTCCGCTTTTTTACCTTCTGTTTCAGTAGAGAGAGGTGCCACAGCCATTTGCCAGATTGATATTCCAATAGACTCTAGGACGACCTGGACAAATAGATTGATAAGAGAAATACTAAACAAAGAAGGTAATGTACATATCTCAGAAGTAAACAGAATCATTAAACCAGAAAAATCTGTCACATACAAGAAACTATAAATTTTAGTTTAGTGATATTCACCTTCTGTTTCAGGTCAAAGAGATCCCATTCTGAAATTGTGCCATCGATGCTCGAAGAAAACAACCTAGCGGAAGGAAAACCTTTAGAACCAGCATCTAACCACGCAAGGTACGAGATTCTCGATTTTGGATCTCCATGGATTATCTATACTCAAATGAGAGAAGAAAAAAAAAAATCAACAGGACGTAGTTCACGAATCTTATGAACTCAAATGTAAAAGGAGAATCAGAGCGCGTACGACTTGACAGTGCCAGGAGACAGCACCTGGGGAGACAACCCAGACCTCAAGAGAACCGTCCTCGCGAGCAGCGGCAACTTGAGAGCCATCGGGTCTAGTGGCAAGAGCTACCACGGGAGATGGCTTCCAATCGATGGAGCTGCAACGGTACTCAAACATGGAGGCGACTGAGGAGGCGAAGTATCTTCTCTGAGATGAGAAAGAGGAAGCAATTAGCGTTTAGGTTTTTCAAGGGTTTATAATATTATTTTTAAATTTATTTTATGAGCGGCGGTTTAAAACCGGTCGGGTCGACCCAATTAGAGAGTTAAATTTTAAATACGTTGTGAAATGCCAGGTTACATAAGTAGAGACTCCATGTGAATCAGCGGGTTTCATATGACCATATATCTACTTATCTTAAACACAACTCTACAGTCTCCAGCTTTGCAGAGACCCATGAGACTCGAATATGAAAAAACCATCTTCACATCATTTGTTAGTCATAGAGATGCTCTTAATGATGATGTGTCAAGCTGCAGGTAACGTTTACCCTCTGATTCTAGTTCCAGGAAATGGTGGTAACCAGCTAGAAGCACGACTTGACCAAGACTACAAGCCAAGCAGCGTGTGGTGTAGCAGTTGGTTATACCCGATCCATAAGAAGAGTGATGGATGGTTCAAGCTATGGTTCGATCCAACAGTGCTATTGTCTCCCTTCACTAAGTGCTTCAACGAGAGAATGATGTTATACTATGATTCCGATTTGGATGATTATCAAAATGCTCCTGGTGTCCACACACGTGTCTCTCATTTCGGTTCTACTAAATCCCTTCTTTACCTCAACCCTCGTCTCCGGTTAGTTCCTCCTTCAACCATCACTAATGCAGGACCGGTCCAAGATTATTATAGACCATAAGGCTAAGTTTTCTTTGGACCGGCTCAAGATTAATATATTAATTAAGGTGTATTTTGCAGAGAGGCTACATCTTACATGTCACATTTGGTGAAAGCTCTAGAGAAAGGTTGTGGTTATGTTAACGACCAAACACTCTTAGGAGCTCCATATGATTTCAGGTACGGTTTGGCCGGGTCTGGCCACCCAACCCGAGTAGCCTCACAATTCCTACAAGACCTCAAACATTTGGTGGAGAAAACAAGCAGTGAGAACAAAGGAAAGCCTGTGATTCTCCTCTCCCATAGCCTAGGAGGCCTTTTCGTCCTCCATTTCCTCAACCGTAGTAGCCCTTCATGGCGCCGCAAGTACATCAAACACTTTGTTGCACTTGCTGCGCCATGGGGTGGGACTGTTGAGCAAATGAGGACATTTGCTTCTGGTAACACTCTTGGTGTTCCTTTTGTTAACCCTTTGCTGGTCAGACCGCAGCAGAGGAGCTCAGAGAGTAACCAATGGTTACTTCCATCTCCCAAAGTGTTTCAAGACAGAACTAAACCGCTTGTTGTTACTTCCCGAGTTAACTACTCTGCCCACGAGATGGATCAGTTTCTTGCAGACATTGGATTCTCTCAAGGAGTTGTACCTTATAAGACAAGAGTGTTGCCTTTAACAGAAGATTTGGTGACTCCAGGTGTTCCGGTGACTTGCATATATGGGAGAGGAGTAGATACACCGGAGGTTTTGGTGTACGGAGAAGGAGGATTCGATAAGCAACCAGATATTAAGTACGGAGATGGAGATGGGACAGTTAATTTAGCGAGTTTAGCCGCTTTGAAGTTGAATCACAAAGTTGAAAGCTTGGAAACTGTTGAGATTTGTGGAGTCTCCCATACATCTATACTTAAAGATGAGATTGCATTAACAGAGATTGTGAAGCAGATTTCAAATATTAATTCTGGATTAGCTAACAACATTTTTAGTTCAAAGAAGTAATCTTAAAAAGCAGATAGATAGAGATGAATATACATGCGTAATGATATTCTCATTCAACAAATAAAACAAATATGTAACTCTTATCCATCGGATTAAGACATAATCACAAAGAAGAAAACAAATGTATTCACATTTTTATAAATAGATTGTAATATATTTATATATAGATGTTAACGAAGAGCAGAGGATGTTGTGAGATCTGAATCAATTAGAGTCTGGAGGGATTTAGCTTTTCTACGTGTAACTGTACCAGATTCTTTCAAGAGTTGAACTAACCTCTTCTTCTCATCTTCTGTCCCAGGATTCGCTGTTCCGAGCTTTTCTTCTCTAGCCCCAACCACATGTCCAAGCAGCGCAATTGCATCATCCAACCTACAGTCACAACCGAACCGCCACTTTGTTTAAGACCTCATGATAAGAAAGAAATAGTCAAGTGAAATTGACACAAGTACCTGCCAATTGCATCATAAGCTCCTGCAAGGTTGCTGTACACTCCAAGTGTTTCTGGATGGTATGGACCACACTCTTGTTCTAGTATACATTTGGCTTCTTCAAACAACTCAACAGCTTCTTCTATTGAGTCCAGCTGAATGCAAGCTAAACCCATTTGGTTGAGTGCTACCCCGAAAAACGTTGATTGTTTCTTTCCGGTCGCCCTTAGTTTCGAGATAGCGCTCTTAAATGTGTTGTATGACTCTTTGTATTTCTCCATCATATAGTACAACACTCCCATTTGAGCTTCAATTCCTGCAATCATGATTTTCTGACCAGGAGAATCCGCATATATCTTCAGCGCCTTTTGCAGCAAGATTATAGCTTGTTCAACCTCGTTCATGGACTCGCAAATCACTGAGATATCAGTAAGACCAGTTGCAATCTCTTCAGGAGATATTTCTAGATTCTGGGACTCGTATATCCGAAGTGCATTTTCACAATAAGACTTTGCTTCTCGCACTTTTCCAGTCCGATTATAAAGATCAGCTAAACGGATATAGACTGAACCAACAGCTGGATGGTTCTCTCCTTTTGCTGTCTTGAGTGCTGTAAGAGATTTCTGGTATGCACAAATCGCTTCATCAAACCGAGACAAAGACAAGTACGAATCACCAATGCTAGTATCAACAAAAGCAACCTCAGACTCTTGTCCATTTGCTGCCATGGCCATACTAGCTAATACCAAATGCTCGAGGGCATTCTCGTGATCTCCTTTAGTCTCGCATATAAGACCCATGAGTCTTCTATCTGCTGCCTCTGCAACTGAAGCTGGTAAACCGTTTTCTCTATGTATAGAGAGAGCTGTTTCGCATACCTTCTGAGCCTCATCAAACCTAAGTGCTTGTACAAGAGCCTCAGCTAGGTATCTACATGTTTCACCAACTCTTGGGTCATTTTCTCCCAAAACTTTCTTCTGGATTGTCAATCCCTCGGTATAACAGGAAACTGAGTTCTCTAGCTGCCCCACCATAGCATAAGTGTCACCTAACTGCATCAGACCAGCAAATTTGGCTAGTGCATGCTCTTCACCTTCTTCAACAACTGGAATCTCAACTGAGCGCTGCAGAATCGGAATTGCTTCATTGTACTCTTTTAACTTACAATGGATGGCTGCTGCAACGTGCAAACACATGATCCATTCTAAACACGGTTTCCCATTCTTAGTAGAAGCTTCAAACAACTTAGCAGCTCGAAGAGATAACTCAAGAGCTTTGTGAATATTATCACCAGAACTAACAAAGTTTCTTGCTTGGTTCAATAGAAAACGAGCCAGCTCCACATTTTCAGAAGGTGGATCCTCATTTCCTCCATTTTGTAACTTGGTTACAACTTTCTTCTTCCTCATACCACCATTTCCCAAATTCGGTTTTTTAGCATTCTTCTTACCAACTTCCTTTGGCTTAACCTCCAAATCCACCTTTGAAGAAGAGCTTGACTTAGTACTAGTTTCTGGTTTGGTCATATTAAACTCTTGTTGTGGCTTTACCACTTGTTGTTCCTCCTCCTCTCCTTCATCTTCGGTTATATCTATATCTCCCATCTCTCCTAATGCAAGATGTTGTAAATCAGAATCAATTTTAGACTCATCACCATATGATCCAAAGCTTTGTCTTGATGGAGACTGGTTAGAACTCTGCAATTCACAGAGATTATCACAGAGCTCCTCTATCGTTGTGTCAAACGTTTGTTCTTTAAAATTTACAGAAGTGCCATTTAATTCGTTAACAGAACCTCTTTCCATTCTTTATTCCGAATAAACAACTCTCTGCACACGAAATAGTCACAATCATTATCCAAGTCAAATCAGATTAGCAATTTCAGAAAAAAGGTACCATATTTGGAGATTTTGGAAAATCACAAAGATATAGAAAGAAAAAAAAAACAGAAACATATATCGAATCAGATTCTTGAAATGCACATTATATCCAAATACGCAAATCGCTTTGGATACATATTTGTTTCAGACCTTAATTACGACACGTTCGCAGCCATTGTAAGAGAAACAGGAGGCAATAACTTGTGTGTTCAAAGATTATATACGCCAAAAGGGGGACAAAGAGAGAAACATTCAAACAAATATCTAACCTTTTTGGGATTGTGTCGGAATCGAGAATTCCTCAGAAGGGGACAAGAAAAGATTGGAAATCTGAGGGGGGAAAAAGGGTAATTGTAGAAATGGGTCGAAGGTGAGAGTTGAAATTTCAACTTAATGGGTGAGAATGGAATGTCAAAGAGATGGGAGGGAGGAGCGGGAAGAGAGAGAAAAGTTTGTTCCTCTCTCTCTCTCTATCTAATGCCGCCAGGTCTTTCTTTTGTTTTTTCGCTGTCATTTCATTTTCACATGACTGCATTTTTAAGGGTATTTTTTACTTCATTTATCAAATCACCAATTCACCTAAATTTGGTGAAACTGATTTTAATAATATATAAAAAAATAAAAACAAAAACAAACGTGTAAAAGCTATAACCTTTTTAATGTATCAAAGATAGTATTTACACAGAATGTACATCATTTTTTGTCTCTTTCAGTTGATTTCTATGTCGCAATCCATTATCTATACATTAACTTGTTCTCTACCTATGCACATGGATAATAATTTTATAAACTAAATATAGTTTTTTGTAAATGAAAATTTTAGAATTTAATTTAATTGATTTTATTTTTATGGTTTCTCACTTAACGATTATAAATATAAAAAATGTAATTATGAAAGTGAAAGGAGTATTCTTAAAAATAGCACAAAAAACTAGATATATTCCAAAAATACTACACACTCCTAAAAGTTCCAATAATACCACCATTTTTTCCAAAAATACTACAAAAATATTTTTGTTCCAAAAATACCACAAAATTTTAAATAGCTTTAAAACTTCAAATTTAAATCCTAAAACCCCAAAATCAAACTCTACCCCTTTAAAACTAAACCATAAACTCTATTTAGTGAACCCAAACCCAAAATTTTAAATTTTAAACCCTTAAAATTCACTTTTTGTGTTTGTGATATTTTTGGAACATTTGTGAGTGTGTGGTATTTTAGGAACTTTTGTGAGTGTGTGGTATTTTTGAAATTTAAACTTCTTTTGATGGTATTTGGAGGAATTCCTCAAAGTTAAATATGTTTACGACAGATAAAACAATCACCGATGTGATTTATATATAGAGTTATAATTGAGGTTACTATAGACCTTAGTTGTCTGACATATGACGAGTCGAAGTTCGATCAAGTCACGTAGACCTGCATAAACAAACAATTTCATGATCGACGCGTAGGTATCACCTCAAAGCTCTGAGGAAATTTAAAGTGCGATATGATCGAGTTCCTCAAAGTAAATAAACATATATTTGCCTGGAGCACTTCGAATATGCCCGACATTAGCCTCGACATAACCTTTTACGAGCTAAATATTGATGAGGTAGAAAAATTGTTGTGTGCATGATCAATCATTGAGGTGAAATACTCAAACTCGATAGCAAACCCAATCGTCATAAAGAAATAAAAATGAGAAATGAGGAGTATGTTTTGACTTCACCGACCTGAACAACGTCTGTCCAAATGACAACTTTCCATTACTCCCGCATCACTCGTAGAAGCAACGGTTGGACACCAATTACTCATTTGTAAAGACAATTGAATATTTATANGGGGGGGGGGGGGGGGGGGGGGACTTGCACCCGTTCGTGTAGACGTACATCCGCCTCTGGTTATGCTAATTTGGGTTTGGTTGGGCTTGTTCGAAGCTTTGTGTGTCGGATTGTTGTCCATGTGTTTTGTTTCCTTGTCGGTCATATTAGGCACTTTCCTTTACCACATTCCTTTGAGGTTTTTCGGCTTATTTTTGTAGTTTGGTTTGTTGGCTTGGTTATGTGGTTTTTTGGTTTTTCTAGTCTCAGTTTTTCTTTGCTTCACCTATAATGAATTGCTTTGATGTCTTGTTCGATTTGTCTCTGTGTCATTCCTTTTGAGTTTAAGAAATCTTTGATTTTTCCAAGTTAAAGATCTTCTTCGGCACTTTGTGTTATGAGTATGCGTCTTTCATGATCTTTGGTTAACGATTTTGACATGGTGTGCTTACAGTTAGCAGGAATATTATGTTCTTGAACTATATGAAAAACCACTTTGTCAATCGTTTGTGCTTATTTTCTCCAGTCTAGTTATTCATTTGGATGCTCTTCTTTTTGGAGGCCTTTTTGAAGATGGTTTTCTCTCAAGATTTATCATTAATTTTTATTTGGTTTTTGTGTATGTTATGCTTTATATTATTGTAATTTTGGGTTCTCCCTTCATAATATAATCAGATGACAAAAAACTCATTATTCATTATTTCAAGGTTTTTTATATATTATTTTAATAAGTTTTTTTGTGTGAACATTTTACATTATTTAAACTTCATTTCGACTAGACCATATAGTGTACTTGAAAATCTTTAGAGGAAGGGAAGAAAAAAAAGCTCTCTCTCTCAAAAAATTCTAAGACGCCGTTCTCTAGTTTAGTCTCGTGGTCGGCGGCCGGTGGTTACCATAGCGCCACTGCCAAGCTCCTTTGCTCTCTTTTAGCCTTTTTCTTGTTTCTTTTTTGCTTGGGTGTTGCAGATCTAGGCTGGGTCGGGGTGGCTTGGCTTGTCGAGGGGATAGGTGTGGTCGCGGAGGCTAGGGTCGGGCGGTCAGTGGACGCTGGGTTATCAGCCGTCGGTGTGGAGGCTTCGATCCATGCGAACGTCCATCTTCTCCTGGCGGTGGCATTCCTGCTTCCCTCCGGTCTCTTTTGGCGGCGGCGGTTCTTCTATTCAGCAAGTCTAGCCGCCGGATCTTTATCTCCGCAGCTAGCTCGATCTTGTCTCGCGGGATCTCCCTACATCGCTGTTGGCTGCCGGTGGCCGGTTCTTCTAGCCGTCAGTTTCGTTGTGGTGAGAATTCTATCTCTTGCTCGGGTTCTTTGTGGCTGGTATGGTTTGAGTCTTGGTTGGGTGTTGTTGTTAGTTGTTTCGTTAGTGGCTTAGTCCTAGCTTAGTTTTTGTTGTGCGGTTTTATGGTAGTGGCCCCGTTTTGTTTGGTTTTTGGTGGTTGGGTTTTGAAGGGTGTCTCTCCTTGGCTTGAGCTTGGTGTTGCTCCGTCTTTGTTCTTTGTTTTATCTAGTCGGGTTCGGATGGATGTTTTATCGTCTTCGGTTTAGCGTTCCTCGGCCATGTTAGCGTCGCTCCTTGTATCTACTCAATAGACTGATCTGTGGTCGTCTTCTTCATTGGCATTTCTCTAGGCGCTTCAAATCATTTTCGGTTCTTCGCCACCTTTTCCGGTTAGTTCCAAGTGCCCTTTCTCCTTAGATTGCAGTCACTATTGCCTGTGGAGTTTCTCAGTTCTTATTATGCGAGGTAGTTTTCTTGATTCACCAAAGGAGGTCGTGCCAGATTGTTTTGGTTATTTCCATCTCCTGACCTGATTGTTGATGGAGTTTCTTGGTTTGAGCCGGGTTTCTCGCTTTTCAGTCTTTTTACTGCTTTTCCCATTTATTTTGGGGTTTAACCTTTAATCGCTTTAAATTATAACTAGTTGATATTTGTTTTTTTTTTTTTTTGACTATTGACTCCGGAGGTATGTTTACTGCTAGCATTGTTTCTCGTATCTGTTTTGGATATAGATCGTATTTTTTGTTGGTTGTAACATAATCCTTTTTTTAATATAATCAAGTGAAAAAAGACCAAAAAAGTTCATTTTAGGAGAATTGAACCCACATGCAACACTAAGGTCTAATATAACCAGGCTACAAGGCTCTCCCATATATATCTTATAATAATAACAATCCTATTTAATGGAAGAGGTTCCACTTGAAGAGGTATGAATTTTCATTTTATTAATNTAGTTTTATTGAGTGAAGATGTGTCTTTTGTGGAGGTTTTGTTTTATCATGTCTTTTCACAATTTTTTTGTATTTCATGTGTAACTTCTTTTTTTAGTGTATGACATTTTTATATTTTTAATTAGATTGAAATTTATT
>OVAV01000539.1:0-17640 GCA_900406375.1 Iberis amara | reverse complement strand
TTAATATGAATATGTAGGTCAAGTAAGTAATTTTGTCATTATTTTATTAAAAATTTCCTTTACATTTTTATTTTGTTAATTAAATGTTTCTACGTAAAATCTTAGTGGAAGCAAGGGATATTACTTTCAATTCAAAAAATTAGAAAAAGAAGAAAAACAAAGCAAATAATGAGTTCTAGTGGACAAATTAATTAAAAAGAAGTAAAAAGTATTAAAAGTGGGAATGCACCCCATAATAAAGATAACGATAATTTATCCAAGAAAAAGGAAAAAAAGTTGCCTATCATTGCCACAAAAAGTTATCTAATAGACATTTAAACCATTGAAAATTGTCCGATAATCTTCCTACAAATCTAAGACAATCAGATTGTCGGGGAAGTGACAAGTAGTTAAAAATTCAGCGTTAATACCATTAGAATTTGATTTCATATACTCGTCAAATATTACATTATAAGTATTGATGTCATAGATTCAATTACGACGAAAAAGTAATCAAATTGCCATTAATTAACGAGAAATTCCTTCAAATATCATCAAAAGAAATTCAAATTTCAAAAATAGCACACACTTCCAAATGTTCCAAAAATAGCATATACTCCCAAATGTTCCAAAAATAGCACAGACATTAAAAATAAATTTTAAGGGTTTAGAATTTAAAATTTTAGGTTTGGGTTCACTAAATAGAGTTTATTAGTTTTGAATGGGGTGAGTTTGGTTTTGGAGGTTTAAGGTTTAAATTTGAAGTTTTAAATCTATTTCAAATTTTTTTGCTATTTTTTGAGTAAAAACATTTTGTGTTTTTTTGGGAGAAATGATGATATTTTTGAACTTTTGAGAATATGTGCTATTTTCGAAATATAACTAGATTTTTGTGTTATTTTTGAGAATACCACATAATTAATTGTATATGTTTAAAACTAACAGTATCACAAAAAGACAAGTAGATTTTTCTTGCTTTAAAAAATCCCGCCAATCTTTTCTTCTCCAAAACCTGACAAGTGAGAACTCTAATTAAGACAGAAAAAAATGGAGTTTCATCGTTTTACTGACCTACGAATACGATCATCTCCTCCTCAAGCTTTATCTTTCACCGGACATGGCAGATTTTCATCAACCATATTGAGATTTCCGGCTAATTTCGTTCGTCAGTTAAGCATACCAAATTGCAGCGACAATGGTGTGGCTCATATCGTCTCGGCTAACAATAATGGCTCTGCTCAGATGGATTCTCCTTCTAAAGAAGAGATACAATCATTCTTGAATTCCGATGGGAGCTTAACTGTTCATGCTGGTACTTCTTTCTATTTTGATTCTTTCGATAATAGCTCGAGGCAATGTGACTTTGTTGATGGTTTATCATTTATGGTTTTGAAATTAGGTGAAAGATCAGGTCGTGGTATAGTGACTGATGCGATCACGACACCTGTAGTCAACACAACTGGTTTTGTCTTCAAGAAAACTTCTGACGTTCTTGACTTCAAGGTTCTTTCTTACTCTATATATGCTCTCAAAAAGTCTATGTCTTTGAATCTAAAATTCAATCTTTTTATGTGTCTCTGTAGGAGAAAAGAGTTGTTCGTCATGAGTATGGTCGTTATGGAAACCCAACAACATTAATACTAGAAAGAAAGATCAGGTCTCTCTCTGTCTTCTTTGTGACAATGTTCCTTTTAAGATCTTATTCTTCTTATTTGTGAGTTTTCGTTTATATTTATATAATGTTCAGTGCGCTTGAGAGAGCAGAATCAACATTGGTTATGGCATCTGGGATGTGTGCAAGTACTGTTATGTTTTTAGCATTGGTTCCTACAGGTGGACATCTTTTGACAACTACAGACTGTTACAGAAAGACGAGGATTTTCATGGAGACTTTTCTTCCAAAGTTGGGAATCACTGTACGTACTAGACCACTGAGATTTACTGGTCTTTTATTTATTTATTTTTATTCTAGACCTTAGCGTTTGGGTGTTCTATTAGGTTCAATTTGGTTCTTTCAGGTTTTGGATAGTTTATATATAGGAATTTAAGATCTATTTGAATATTTTTAAAGTACGGCTTGGATTCGATTCGGTTCCTAAAAATTTTTGATGCCGGTAATTCGGACAATAGATTTTCTTGATTAATTTTTTTTTAACTGATATTGCGTAATTTAAATATATATAATTGTATTATTTATATATTTAATGAAAATATTATTCATTTTTGGTAAATTCAGATAGTGTAGTTCAGATTCTAAAATTTTGGTTCGGTCTAGTTTCGGTTTCAGTTATTCGGATAATTTCACAATTCAGATCAGATTCAAAATTGAGTATTTTGGTTTTGTTCTTTGGAAATTGGTTATTTTGCTCACCCCGCTAGTTTCTTTGAATCTTGAAGATGTTACTGATTAGCCTCTTGTAAACGTTTCAAGGTGACTATAATTGATCCTGCTGATACATCTAGGCTCAGAGATGTGGTGAATAAGCATGAGGTTAATTGCTTATCTCAAAACATTCTTTTTCACCATAAAAAGAGTGTTGGATTAATGAATGAGTATTGCAGGTTTCAATGTTCTTTACTGAGTCTCCAACAAACCCGTTTCTTAGATGTGTGGACATTGAGTTAGTTTCAGAAATCTGTCATAAAAGAGGAACTCTTGTTTGTATAGATGGTACCTTTGCAACACCTTTGAATCAGAAAGCACTTGATCTTGGTGCTGATCTTGTTGTGCACTCTCTTACAAAGTACATTGGAGGCCACAATGATGTGAGTAAAAATTTTTAAAAACATGAGTTCTTAAGAAGCTAGTTAAAATAAATTATGTGTTTTTTTGGTTCCACAGGTTCTTGGTGGATGTGTTTGTGGTTCAATGGAATTAGTTTCTGAAGTTCGTAATTTGCATCATGTTTTAGGAGGCACACTTAATCCAGTAAACACAAGTCTTTTTCTTGTATTATCTATTTATGAACTTGCTTTTGGATAATTAATCTTTGCAAAAAAAACAAACAAAAAAAAACAGAACGCTGCATATTTATTCATTAGAGGGATCAAGACTATGCATCTTCGTGTAAAGCAACAGAACTCAACTGCTTTAAGGATGGCACAAGTTTTAGAAGCACATCCCAAGGTATTAAATTTTCTCATCAAGTTCCTTTCTTTTTTTTCGATTAAGGAAAATATCTCAATCGGAACCATGAAAAAACAAAACGCAAATATATTATTTAGGGATAAGCTAATTCAATTAATTGTCAATTGATTTTGAATTGAAAACTCATAATAAGTAATTACATTGAAGGAGCGTATTAAGACAAACCACTAATATATAAATATTAATATGATGGTATTAGGTGAGTATTGTTTACTATCCGGGCCTTTCAAGTCATCCTGAGCATCACATAGCCAAACGACAAATGATTGGTTTTGGTGGTGTGGTTAGTTTCGAGGTAAAATTATTATGGGTGTTATTGGTTATGTTGTTTTAATATATTTAAAAATCCATAAGAATTTGTATATCTAAGGATTTTGAAATCATTGAATTTTGAAATACCATGATTTAAGGTTAAATTTAGTATTTTGTATTTTTAACTTTAAAACACTTCCACATCCACTAAAATCCATAGTGAATTTTGAAATCCAATAACAAATCACTAAACGAATAACACTGGATTTCATTTAGAATTTACAAATCATTAAACAAATAACACGTGATTTCAATTAGGATTTACAAATCATTACACAAATAAAACATGATTTCGCATGAATTTCAAAATCCATTAAAATCTCATAACCAATAACACCCACTAATCTCAAAATGTGTTTTTTTTATAAAAAAATAATGTTCAATTAGATTGATGGAGATTTTGAGACTACAATCAAATTCGTGGATGCTCTAAAGATCCCTTACATTGCACCATCTTTTGGTGGATGTGAAAGCATAGTAGACCAACCTGCCATTATGTCCTACTGGTATGATTTTTCCTTTTAAAACATTTATGATTTTTTTTTCTTCAAGTAAACTATAAATGTTAATGGAATTTGATTTAGGGATTTACCACAAGAGGAAAGGATCAAATATGGAATCAAAGACAATTTAGTTCGATTCAGCTTTGGTATTGAAGACTTTGAAGACTTGAAAGCTGATGTTCTTCAAGCTCTTGATACCATATAATAATACCCATAAAACGCAGTCGTTTCATCATGTTTCTGTCTTTCCTTTTTCTTCCTTGTTAAATTGTTGACATTTCTGAAATTTAACTAATGTTAAATTGTTGGTAAACCAAAAATCTGTTCACCAATAATCAGAACAAGAACAAGAGCCTTCCTTAAACTGATGAAATCTATTTCTATCTCTGATAATGATTTCTCGATCATAGACCTCTGAAATAATCTTCATAGCTAAATGACAATCTTGACATATCCTCAGATTCTTGAATACATGAAGAGATGTCTTCGGTTTTGTTTCCATAAGCCCAAAACAGACGGCTAATTTCTCACTGTGGCTGCACAAAGCTCGCTCTTTATCCTCCATGTCGCCTTCCAAGAGAGAAACCACACTAGAGACATCAGGGACGTAACCAGCTGATCTAATTCGTTCAATGACTTCATTTAGCTTCAAGTAGATCTCTTTCGTTGCCGGGTGTGATCTATCTCCTGAACTAAACCAATGAACTGAGCCGTTGATGTGAATTGAACTCAAACCAGGTGTTTTTCTGATGCCTCTGTTTCTCATACTTCCTCTTAACCTATCTACAATGTCACTCTTTCCTTCTGCAGCATACATGTTGGACAGGAGTATTTGATATTCTGTATTGCCTGGACTCATCTCAACAAGCTTTGTTTTGATTCGTTCGGCGATCTCTAGCTTTCCATGGAAGCTACATGAGCCTAGAAGTGAACCAAGGACAACTTCATTAGGAGGTATTGGCATTTCCTTTATCAAGATCTCTGCTTCTTCAATACAACCAGCTCGGCCTAACAGATCTACCATACATGCATAATGATCAACCTTAGGTTCCAAACTATAGAACCTAAGGCTGTGGAAACATCGCCGTCCTTCTTCTACCATCCCTGTGTGGCTGCAAGCAGTTAAAACAGCAGTGAAGGTTAAGTCATCTGGCTTTACCTCTCTGACCATCTCTGTGAACATATCAATCACCATTCTACCTCTTCCGTGCATTGCTAAACCGCTAAACAAAGCATTCCAAGTCACTACATTCCTCTTACGCATCAATCTGAAGACTTTCATAGAGTAATCTATGTTTCCGCATTTTGCGTACATATCAACTAATGCAGTTTCTACCATGATAGGATCATAAGTTACTTCCTTTACCATAATCATTGCCTTCTTCAATGCATACACATGAACCCATTTACCAATTACAAGATTTCCTGATTGCGCACAAGCCGATAGCATAGAACAAATCGTGACGAAATTCAAAACATATCCACAATTAAACACCATTTTAGCCAGAAGCTTCAATGCTTCTACTGTAAATCCAGCTCCTAAATACCCAGTAACCATAATAGTCCAAGCAACAACATTTCTCCCAGGCATTTCGTCGAACACCTCTCTGGCACTCTCCAACCCTTCCCATTTCAGAACTGTGTCCATAATCACAGTCCATGAAACAACGCTCTTCTCCTCTAAAACCTCGAATATGCGTTTGACTTCGCTTACTAACCCACATTTCCCATACATATCCATTAAGGCATTACAAACCTTCACAGAATTTAAAAATCCAATCTTTACAGCAAACCCATGTCCTTGTTCACCTAACACCACATCTTCTAACTTGGAACACACGCTAAACAAGCAGACTACAGAAACATCATCAATCTCCACTTTCTTTCTTCTCATTTCAACGAAGAGCTTCATTGAATTAGCGAGCAATCCGTACCGAGAGAAAGAGGATAATAAAGTAGTCCAATCAACATTGTCTTTTTCTGACAGAGGAATTTCGTCGAACAGTTTCTGGGCATTTTCCATATCACCTGAAGCCGCATAAAACTGAAATAGCGAGTTGCTAAGGTACGACCTCGGAGCTTTCTTCAATCCCGACGTGGTTAAAACGGCGTGCAATTCCTTTCCGGGACGGAGAAACGATGAAGCAGCGCACTGTCGGAGAAGAAGTCGAACTTTTTGATAGGATAAGCATCTCATAAGATTATTGATAGAATCTTGGACTTAAGGTGTTAGAAGGAGTCGAACTACTTCTCCGCTTGAGCTCAGTTTTCTCGGGAAACAAGCAAAAATCCGGGAAAATCTTCCCGACACCAAATTTTTGTTATTGGAAAACATTTTTTTTTGTAACTTTATATTCCATTTTTAAAAATTATAAGTCAACTTTATCAAGTCGTAAAAATTAGTACAAAACCAAAATTATTACTCCCTTTGTTTTTTGTTTTCTATCATAAGATGTTTTAAATTTTTCACACATATTAAGAAAACACAATTATTATTATTTTAAATACATTATTTCTCAAAAAAAAAAACCTTAAAAATCCTCTCTATCTCTCTTCTCTTACCAGCGCCGCTCCTTTGATTTAGCTTAAGGGCCAGCGGTCGGTGCTCTCCTAGCGCCATCACCGGCCTTCTCTTCTCTTCTTTATTTGTTTTTTCGTCTTCTGGGCATAGGATCGAAGGTTTTGGGAGTCTCGGCTTCTTCCCGTCAAATCATGGATACGACAACGAATGGATGCTGCGCTTGCGGTGGATCCTTTCCGCCGTCGTATTTCCTCCTCCTCTCCGGGTGTCAAGTGGTGTGCTCTTCTTCGGACTGACGGTGGTTGCAGAGTTTCTGGTCAGCGGATTATGTTAGGCGCCGGATCTGCTTGTACCGGGCTCAGATCCGCCAGAACGCAGGCCTGCTACTTCCTCATCAGCTGGGTGGGTCTGCTCTGTGCTTGGCCGGAGTAGGTAAGGGGCGCTTTGGCTCGGGTTGGATCAGTCTTCTTCCCTTGTTGCTTTGGTTTTTGCTCTGTGTTTTTTCTTCACGGTTTAGGCATGTTTTGGTCTTCTACATCGTTAGCTATCTTGGTCAGCCTTTGTCCCTTGGATTGATGTTTGGAGGTTTTGTGTTTGGCTTCGCTTCTGTGAGGTTGTTGTATGTTTACTTGGGGTTCGGTTGCTCTCTTTATCATTTTCGGTTATTATTCTAATAGTTGGAAAAAAGGAAAAGTAAGTAGATTAATTGAATAGTCTGTGGTTAGAAGCATAGATTCTGCTTGGTTGGAGTTTCTGTTTTGGCATTGGCGCGGGGTTTGCTTAGTGGGGTGCCTTCTATTTTGGTTGGACCTTCAAGTTCGGTTGGATTTTGATCTTGTCTCTGGGAAGAGTCGCCTCGTCCTTTTACTTTTGAGATATGGTTCCTCGTCGGGTGTGTAGCCGCGGTTGCTGATGTTTTGTGTTTGTGGTAGAATGACTGGGATGGATGGACTAGGCAACGGGCCGGTAGCTTTCGGCCAGCTCTGCCCTATCCAATCTCTCTCTCATCTGCCCTCGGTACATCCGTCTGGTGTGGGCTTATCTTTTTCATGGTTCAGGCTCTCCGGTTTGGGTTCGGTCTCTCTTTGGTTAGGCCCTCGAAGTGCTTGTGAGGAACTTCTTCGTTTTTTTGCTTCTCCTTTGCTAGGTTTGCTCTGTTTTTATTTGTTTGTGTTTTTTTCTTTTGCGTTTCTAGTCTTTAGTGCTTATAAGTCTCAAGTCTGGTGTTTCTTTTGTTTTGGCTCCAGTGAGATTTCGATCTCAGCTGGTTGTGTTTGGTGTTTGTATGTTTCAAAATCCTTCTATGAGAAAAAAAATACATTATTTCTATAAATAAACAATTTTCTATGATTTTAAATTAATAGTATTTTGATAAATTTATAAATTTTCAATTAATATATCTTGAAATTTATAATTTGCAATTAAAATTGTATTGAAATGTGAGAAAATTATCTAGTTAGAAACAAATTTTTCTTTCTAAAACATTTTATATTTAAGAACGGAAGGAGTATCATTTTAGACACTTAAAAAAAAATTAAGATCATGTAAAAGAGAAACTTGAATTCGTGACGTCTAAAGACAAAATTGTATATATGCTACTAATTAAGTATTAAGTGTGCCACAATAATTTTTATAATCATTAAATTTTAATAGTCCTTGACAAAGACATACAACTAAAATTTAGAGAAAATTATAGCATATAATAAATTTAATGTATTATCTATATATACAAAGATAGTGCTCTCTCATCCTTAAGCCACGTCATTATCATCAACATATATTTAAATTCTTATTTTTATAATTTTGTTAATTAAATTATAAAAACATATTAACTATACATTATACATCTATATAAATAGGTAATTATGAAGGAAAATATTAAAAGTCATGTCTTCACTTCTACTATATCACAAAACTAAAAATAAAGTCTACACACCAATAAAATAATAATTATGTTAATTTCAAAAGTAGTTTTCTTAAGTATTCGAGGTTTTAATAAAACAATGACTATAAATTATAAATTAAAATTTAGCAACATACTAAGTTTTAAAATATAATTAAAAAAAATTATAAAAACAATATTTTTGAATGGTGTGACTATGACAAAACTAAAAGCACAACCTCTTATTCAACGTTCAAAAGATGTATATATAAATAGGCTTTATATAATTTATTAGTCATGGTTCAAAAATTTAGATGTATTTAATTATTCTATAAATCATGTCATAATAAAATTTTATGAAAATTATATCATTAGAGTATAATCATGTCATAATAAACGTTTTATCTATATATAAAGTTAGGTTTTGCTCCACATCGTCGTCTATATGTATTTAAGTTATAATTTACATAAGTTTTTTAATTAATTTATGAAAACATATTTAACTACATATTTATATAAATAGGTAATTATGAAAATATGAAAAGTCATGTCTTCCCTTCTATTATATCACAAAACTAAACAAAAAAATAAAGTCTACTCATTAGTAGAAAAACAATCATCATGTTCATTTCAAGAGTATTTTTTAAAAAAATGGATATAAATTATAAAATAAAATTTACCAACCCACTAAGTATTAAAATATAATTAAAAGATTATAAACAAAATATTTTGAATGGTGTGACTATAACAAAATTAAAGAACAACTTCCTATTCAACATTCAAAAAGATGCATGAATAAATATATTTTATATAATTTATTTATCATGGTTCAAATATTGAGATGTACTGGATTATTCTATAAATCATGTCGTAATAAAAAAAAGTTATGAAAATTATATCGTATTGTATTATCATGTCTAATACAATTTAAAATCTCTCAAGTTGTTACTGATTAAAGTCTATTCGACGGTTCACTGCAGGATTCATAGCAACGATGCAACATTACTTCAAAGGAGAAGGTGGACTATTAGAGTTCATAGAGAAATGGCTGAAGGAGAATGGCGACATGGTGATTGTCCTTCCGGGAGGAGCATGACAAGATTTGATGTCTAAAAGCATGGACTGTAATAGTCGTAAGGATGCATCTAGTAACAAACTTCAAAAAGATGTCGGCTTCTAGCTATCACAAAGCATCAAGGTAAATTAAAAAGGAACAAACTTCGTCTCATTCCATTACAGAGCACTCATCATAGTCTTTTTTTTTTGTCTTTTGTGACATAATCATTTCAAAAAGAATAAGATGGTGATGAATCTCAAATACATTAGTAAAAGAGGGCTTGGCCGTAGAATCATTAATTGATTGGCCATCAGAGACAAAACTGCTCCTTTATCCTGCATCTGACGGAAACAGAAATCTATGACAACTATCTCTCTCTAGGTTTATTTCTCTAATCATCTACGTTATTGAGTATCATTATAAATGTGAGTGCCGACTCAAAAATTTTAGGGAGCCCTGACAAAAATAAAATTTGGACTCCTTAAACTTAATTTATTAAAAAAACTAATAAATAAATTAATCAAATTTTAATATATTAGATTTTTATTGTAAAGTTTTTTGATAAAATACAAATAACTATTTATTATTGTTACTTTTAAATCAATATTAAAAAATTAAATGGACCTTAAAATTATCGGTTCAGAAGAGGGACCCGAAACGGTCGCCCCTAGTGTCCCCCCACTGAGCCGCCTCTGATAAATCTGGAGCCTGAACAAGACAAAGACATTCTAAGGAAGGTGAAGTTTTTACGAATTATTTTTTGTGAATGGTTTTCAAAACGTCTTTGGTCTCTATTGCAATATCTTGAGAGTTTTTGCTTCTCATTCAGTGCAGGCTAAGATGATCCAAACGCATTAGCCTCTTGGATTCCTACTCTGCAGAAGAGATGGGATGACATTTTCCAAAGCATCCATCAAACTCTGGCGTTTTCTTAACTCAGTTTTCAGCCCGTTAGACCACATTTCCAGTTTCAGCTGCTTTCGTTAGCCCATCCGTGCAAAGCATTCGCCTTAGGACGTCTCACGTTTGAAAGCTTGCAGGGGGATTACTCAAGTGCAAAATCAGCAACATCAATCCGGTTTATCAGTACAAATCTTCGAGCCAAAACATACAGAGGATCTCACAAGCCGCACAGTTGTATTAGTTGACCTCCATAAATTAGATAAAGTTTTTTTTAGTAGACTATACGAAAAGATTTGTTGGATCAATGTTGTCTACATACGCCCACCCTATTGAACACCATAGTTCGTCTCTTAGAAGCCTAACAAGGACATCCAGACCTCCATATTCAAAAATCTCCCAAGTTGTTGTCGTCGTCGTCATCGGCCTCTACCGGACCGAGTAGCCACCATTTTGATATACTCCATTCTTTGGTTTAATGTCTCTTAAGTATACATTATGCATAACACGAAGTAGCCTTTCCCCTACCAAACTATCACGCTCTAACTTTACTACATTTCTCCATATCCTATAGCAGAACCGTAATATACTATGAATGTCATCACACAATAAAAACATCGCTCGAGCCACATATAGTCTACATGTCAAATGGTCCATTTGCCTCTTTTGCACATCTCAGTTTATCATCTGGTTTGTTCAACACCTGTTGCTTGCATTTTTCAATAGCCGACGTTAATATTCTTTTAGAGTAACTCTCGAGATTTTAGTTCGTATATTCTATAATTAGTGTAGCGATTATAGTATTAATGAAGTTGTATTTTGGGATTCAGAATCTCGAAAAAACTGTCACATTGCGGGAGATTTAATGGATTAAGGAGAGATATCATATCTCGTCTCTGTGTATCGTCTTTTTTATAACTTTTGAATCATTTTATAATTCGTGATTTTCAATCTATATTTTTGCATTTATAGTCTTGATTCATTAAATCCGCTTCCTGCTTATCGCTTGAATCGAATTGTTTATTGCGAACATTTCTTCTTTCTAAAAAGTTTCTGAAACGTATTTTAAAAATCGATCTACAATGGTTCTGCAAAAGTTCCCTAGAAATTATATAGAAGGTTTGATCATAAAAGACGAAATAAGAGATAAAGAAACGGTTTCCGCCACAGTCTTTGACAAGATTGTGAAACATATTTTCTCGAACAATCTCTAATGATTTGATTCTAAAATAGTGTTTAAGAATGCGTTTTGGTGATTTCTAGGAACATCTATTAGTGAGTTCTAGGAATACATTCTGGTGATAACCTCATAGACTCAACGCAAGTTCTAAGNGTGTTTACAAAAAAATAAATATATATATATATATATATATATATATATATATATATATATATAATTCAAAAATTCAAGGGACTTTAATTCGAAGTTGAAAAACAACTAGAACTATTAAAATAGTTTAAAATCTAATGGAGTTGTAGAATGCAAAATCCAAACTCTGAAAATATGATAAATGCGATGTTGTAAGATTCTAGGATGATCCAAAATCTGTGGGGGAAGTATTGTATGATGTTGCAAGATTCTAGGATGACCCATAATGTGTGGGGGAAGCATTGATTATATCCTCAACAAATTATCATACAAAGTAACATACAAGACACCCTATAAACTTTGGAAAGGTATAGTTACCTTTGTATGAATATCTAGAAGTGTGGGGGTACTTGGCAAAAAGTTATAGAGCCACTTCCTAATAAGGTTAAAATCAGACTTAAAGTATTGTAATAGAGATGGCATAAAACCATTAGATCTCAACTAGTGTAATCACAATCGATTCCATCAAGTTAGTTGAAAGCCTAACGAATACGTTTAGTTAAGGTTTAGCAAGAGATCAGGTTTTGAAATAATCAAATGGAATGGGTTTAAAGCTTATGACTTAATGAGGATGTTTGAAAGAAACCCTACCTATGTGCTTAGAGATCCCAATATCTAGGTTCAAAGGGAGAACTAAATCAAACAAAATATGACTAAAGCACTATAAGACGTTAAGTCACTATCCAGTTCCAAGGATGAAAAAATAGTGCATCATGTAAGTGTAAAAGGATAAGCGTTTCTTTTAATGATACGAGACCGCAACCTTTCATATATATATATATGTACACAGAGTCGTGCCCATATGTATGAAATACGGGCGATGGCCCGAGGCCACCATTTTTTTAGGCCACCAAAGTTTTTCTTCACAACTAAAAATTATATATTTAAACAAATTTCCATCCATAATTACAAATTTAAACTAAATATAAATCTCCATTTGATTCTAGTTCAAATTTAAAATAGTTTAAAATTAATATTTAAATAAATCAAATAACTAACTACAATTCGGTTCTAGTTCAATTGAAGTGTTGAACTTTTTAAAAATAATGGAAGGTGGTTATCCTAACTCTTAGATCATATATCAAATATTGTTAACAATTCATGTTGTCTCTACAAAAAAGCTTTGCTAAGTTAAAGTTGGTAAAATCTCATATTCGTTCAACTATGTCACAAGAGAAGTTGAATGCTTTAACAATCAAATTTATATAGAGAGAATTGGTACGACAACTCAATTATATGACTTTGGTTAATGATTTTTTAGGTAGAAAATGTAGAAAATAATGCTATAAAATGTTTGATTTTTAGGTTTGATTATCAATAATTAATTTATGTGTTTTGAAAAAAAAATTATTTTAATTATTTAAAAATATATGGGAGGCCACGTTTTTATTGATTAACCCAAAGCCTCTACAAGGTTGAACACAGCATTGTATGTACATAATATTACAAGATACTATTTTATATGACAAGAGCTTGTGACAATCACCTAGTGAGTGTGAAATGGGGCCGTTTCCAGGAGGATGATTTAGGCTATATTCTCCTTATTCACTCATGATAACAAGACAAGTTCAAGGCTAAAATAAACACAATAGATAACATAGTTCTACGAGAAAATGAAGTTATGTTATATTTATTATATAGGTTGACATTAAAGTCCGAGTGATTCAAGACATCATGTTCACTTTCTGGCCGAGTAAATCCGATAGATTTTAACAATGGATGGTTCAAGGTTGAAATATGCTACTACTCATATGCAGTTAATTTTCGTGGGTACTCTCGAAAAGTCCTTCTGTCGAGTCAATCGAGTATGCATGGTATTTTGAGTCAATAATCTGCATATATTTAGTGTAATTACTATTCATGTGGGAATTGTTGTAATTTAAATTTGGCAATTGTCAAAATAGAAGTTATATTAGAAAGAAATGAATTGTTAACGTGGAAAAATTAAAATTTGTAACTTTTGATAAAAGTAAAGTGAATAAACATGTATCATAATATATTTCTAAAATATTTTAAAAAAGAATTTAGGTACTTCCAAATTTTTTTTTTTGAAATATTTATTAAATCTTCTACTTTTTGTTAAGGAATTATCCTTAGTACTAAATACCTTATTTTCCTTTCAGTATATAAATAAAACCTCTTCGTAATTTTCAATCCATATTTTGGCATCTACATATCTTAGGGTTTCTTCTTCTTTTTTTTGCGATGCCTGGGGTCGATAGAATCAGCGAATTGTCGGATTGTTTGCTCACTGAAATACTCTCATTCCTTCCGACTAAAGATTCAGTGAGGACGAGCGTTTTGTCGACCCGATGGAAGAATCTATGGCGTAATGTTCCTGTGCTTGACTTAAACTTCAATAATTTCCCTTTTGAAGAAGACAAACAAGTGTTCATCAACTTCATCGACAAGTTTCTCGAGTTTAACCCTGAGTCAAACCTTCAAAAGTTTAAGGTAAATCACAGTAGATACGAGAAATTGGGATTCAAGGATCGTATAGCTACAGCCGTTAGCCTCAGAATTAAACATCTAGATCTTGTGAGCAATACTTATTATCAAGATGCTGATGATGCTGACACTAGTCATATCTATCCTTGCATCAAATTAATGCCTCTGAATCTATATACGAGCAAGACATTGGTTTCCTTAAGGCTTTCTCGTTCGGGTCTTGAGGATACAGGTTTTGTTTCTCTGCCTTGTCTCAAGTTCATGGAACTTGTTAATATTCGATGGTGTGGTACTATGAACCTTGAGAAGCTCATCTCTGGATGTCCTGTTCTTGAAGAACTGACCTTGACCTTGTTGAGGTATAAACATGAAAAACTGGCGGTTACACGTTTTAGATCTGAGAGCTTGAAGAGGTTTTGTGTTCCAGCTGAGGACGGAATCTTTCCTTGTTCAAGACTTGAATCTACAGTACTTGAGATTGATGCTCCAGGGCTAGAGTATATGAGTATCAAAGAATACCAATTTAGTAGAATCATGGTAAAGAATCTGACTTCTTTGTTAATGGTTGACCTTGATATCAAACGACTTTCCGACTGTGACATGCTTTATGAAGTAGAGGATTTTCTTACTGGGATATCTAATGTTATACATATGATCATCTCTAAGAATACAATGAAGGCCTTTTATCGTTACTCAAAGGTTGGACTAATTCCAAAATTCAATAACTTATCCCGTGTACAAGCCTTGTTCCAGAGCCACTTGCTACACTTTTTGCCAGCCTTTCTTGAGAGTTGACCGAATCTGAAGCACCTAATATTGGAGGTTGTTTATATAAAAAACAAGAAGGCGATACTCGAACTTGTAGATGTGCCTCTGTGTTTCTTAACGACTCTTGAGTGTGTTGAACTTAAGATAAAAGGAAATTTTTATTGGAGGGAAGAAGACATAAAAGTGCCGAGTTACTTTCTTGAAAATGCAGCAGTTCTCAAGAAATTCGTTGTGAGTTTTGTAAATTATAGACGACAGGTTCGGATGTCAGAAATCTACAAGGAGCTTAGTAAAATTACAAAACGTTCTAAAAAATGTGAAATTATCCTTGATCGTGGATTTTGTTGATGCATTCGTGAAGGAGCTCGAGACAGCATTATCAGTTTAGGACTCTGTTTTGTAATGAAATTTGCAGTTGGGCTTTTAGACCTTCTCCTAGACACTTGAAAACTGCGAATTTTGTTGCTTTAAAATAAAATATAAAAAAAAATTGAGGGTCAAATTGCTCCTTCTTTCTTAGGAGTTGAATCTTAATTTTTAACAGTAGAATTATACAAGTCCAAACCTAAATCGTTATTATTCGATTAAGCTAATTTCTGTAAAAAGATCTTTTTCACCTTTGAATCGAAAAATTATAATTAATAATTTTTATAACGTGGATAAAGTTAAACTATAAAAATGTATTTTAAAATATGGAAATTTAGCAAAATAAATACTTTTACTTTTATAATACGAAATAGTGTTCTTTTGTTTATCAAATTAGAAAATTAATTACTATATCATAAATTTTTGATTATTTTCGAAAATAACCTTTATTTTCTTAGTAACTTTTCTTAATTTAATTATTCTCAAATTGTGTCTTTTCAAAATCTATTAAAATTTGTTTGTTGAAAAAGAAATCAAATATTGTTGGGTTTTCTCCACATTCTTTTACACTTATAAACAAAAACAAAACAACGACGCATAGAATTATCGCAGTGTCTATTTTTTATGTTGTTTTTCGCTGTGAATGGTGAATCGGACACTATGAATTGTGAATCAGTCATTGTAAATGGTGAATAAGGCTTTGCGAATGGTAAGTTTAAATGGTAATGATGTATGATGATTGGAGAATGGTGATTAGTGAATGGTGAATGGTGAATAAGGTAAAAACGAAAAAGTTAAGATATTGAATTTTACTTAGGTTTCACTATTTTGAGTATTCTCGGATACATATGTTTATGATTTAATTGGTTTTTTTAAACTATTGTGTGTCAATCAATTTAAAAAAAATTAAAAGAAACGAATAATTAATGGACAAAATAGATATCTATACAATAAAAATACATAATGTCAATAACATTTAAAAAGTACTTACTGCCAATAATAAAAGTAAAAGATACCTCTATCCAACCAATTATCTCATATAATTATGGTTTTTCTTTTAACTTTATTGTAGATTCACCAGCAAAATTTAATTAAAATTGATTAATAAATGAGTTTTAAATATAAATTTTCTTGACTATATATAAACATCTTTATATATATATCGGAATGCGTTTCACGTGAATGCGACACATAAGCAAAATTATAATTATAAGATCGTGACATCTGTCATTGTTAATTATGATTATGACATGTGTCAACGTAGTATTTTAACTAATGAAAAATTTCTTATTGTTAGTTTATTACGCTTCCAAAATAATAGAATAACAAAAAAGAAATAGATATTGTTCTTTTAAATGGAAACTACACAATAACAAACATATAACAAAATAAAAATATTGATTTTATAATTTAAACATAAATTATAAGATTATAATAATAAAAAATTAATAGCATAAATTTTGAAGAGTAGAAAATATATACAATTTTTAAATATATTTTTCAAAAGAGTAATTTTTATTTATTTTTAACGTTCAGTTTTAGGTAATAATATATATATATATATATATATGTTTTAAAATATATAGATAATTATTTCTCATATTTTTGATAATTTAGTTTAATTATGGGTACTTAAAATTATGATTTACAAAAAAGTCTAATAATAACTAAAATTCGATTTTTGTTTGTTTGTAATGTTATACTTTATTACAACAAAAAAACTTTTACAAATAATATTGAACGTCAATGAATAATGAAATAAAATCTAATGCCCATAACTAAAGTTTTATTTTAGCGCAGTGGCGGTCTCAGGGAATTATTTTTCCTGGTTCAAAAGAACAAATAAAAAAATATTCTAAAAAATTATCACTAACATAAATATAAAACAATTCTACAAAATCACTCTACTATCTTTCATCTCTCGATATTTTTTCACTACAATATTATTTTTAATGTAATTGAATAGATTTTTTGACAAAACAAATTAGATAATCATTCATGAATTGATCTCTAATCCAGTTCAGTCATAATCTTCATTGCTGAGAATCATCTCTCAACACTTAAAGTAGCAAAAGACAAAATCAAAACTAATTTCAAAAACCAATAAATCAAGGGTTATCAATTTTTTTCCCCCTCAACTTGTATAATTCAAATTATTTACACCTAAACTTTAAGGTTAAACTTAATTGCACACAAACTTTAATTACAACTAAGAAATCCCCCCGAACTACTATGATTCAAATTATTTCCCCCTAACTAATTAATTGGACTATTTGCGATTAAAAACTACTAAACAGCGTTTTAAAATAGCAATGTGATATTAATCCAATGTTAAACCAGTTGACTCTGATTAGAAAAAGTCAAAATCGAGACAAAAAATTAGGGTT
>OVAV01000537.1:0-17655 GCA_900406375.1 Iberis amara | reverse complement strand
ATACTACAACGCATGTATAGTGGGGATTGATACTTAGAAAATCTTACTATCAGCTTTCGAGCTTACACTTATCTTTCGGGGTCTTCCCTTTCGTCATGTTTACTTCTATTTGTCATCTCCAATCTCGTACATTCATCTTTTAGGATATCATGATCATATGCTCTTATAACTTTTGGGTCTCCCTCATCCTTTGGGAAAAGCTTAGTGATTAACCCTCTCGTATGAGTTATCCTTCTGAAATCTTCATTTCGCTCCATGATATTCTCTTATCTGACAAGACAACCTTCAAGGTGAGTTTTATCTTTTGTAGCAAGCTATGGTCCGCGTAGCTTTCCTTTGGAGTTAACATTCCTCGTGCCAGATTGCTTTGCTATGAGCTAATTATCTTAAGAGTTAGCATTTTTTGTCTCAACCTACTTTGGCCTGACCTGATAGTATTAAGGGTTGACTATCTCCTCAACAGTGAGCTCTAGTTCAAACTGACATCCCTCAAAGTAAACTCTCTCCTCAACAGTGAGCTCTAGTTCAAACTGACATCCCTCAAAGTAAACTCTCTCCTCAATAGTGAGCTTTGGTTTGGGCTGACATTCTGGAAAATTTATGTTCCCCTCAATAATTAACTCTGGCCCGTGCTGAGCTATTTTAAAGTTAGTTTTCTCTTCGGTAATTGGCTCAATCATAGGTGTCTCTGGTCACTAACATATGTTGGGAAAACCACCCAAATTTTCTTAAGCAACCTTTTATTGAGAATGTTTCCTTAGATATAGTGTTTAAATTACCAAGTTCTTTTCAGGGTGTGGTATGCTTGGGGTCTCAATTGTTATTATTATTCGAACTAGAGGGTTAGAGGTTGGCGCTAGTGAGGCGAGCGCGCCAGCCAAGTTGTTTTTTCCTCTCGGGATCTTAATTAACTCGAAATTATCAAGATGACTTACAAAGGCCTTGGAAGACTTTTAGATAAGCTCTCATTCTATCTTCTTTGACTCCATACTCGCCGTTAATTTATCTCGTTACAAGCTGAGAATCATTTGCGCTTGGAGCTCTTTAACTCCAAGTTATGCTAGTCTCAACTCACCAATGAGTGCATCGAACTCCGTTAATTATTCAAAGCATTGAAGCCGTCTTAGTAAGATTTTTTATTATCTCTCATGTTGGAGATTTCAACTAGTCTCCTACCTTGGAGCCAGAGTTCATCGAAGAACCGTCAACATGAAAACCCCAGACTTACCCCAATAGAGAGCCCTCCATAACCCTTATCGACACCTCAATAATGAATTCTGTTAAGACTTTCAAATTTTCCTTAGATGATGTATATATATTCTATGTCAATCGCTCTAATTTTTCGTCTATTTAACCATCATTATAGATTTATTCGGCTCGTGAAGTATTGTACGTAGTGGATGCATTGTCATTACCACTATTGAGTGGGACTAAAAATAAGGATGAAGTTTTCTTGCGGAGACAACTACACTGAGAGCCAGCTTTTGGTCATCATGTACCTAGTCTATAGAGAGACTAAACTTTTACTTATGTAAAAGACTAGCTTTTAGTTTAGAAGTGAAATCGTACTCGAGAAAAGTTTGTACAAAATAAGGAAGTATCTATGTATAATTGTAGTATACAAAACTGACAAAAAATTAGATACTGAAAGAATGATTACTTTTGCAGAGAATTTGCTTTGTTATCTATTTGTTTCACGTTTTATAGAAAAAAATGATGAGTATGGTGATTATAGAGTCTATTTTAAAATATAATATTTTGATATTCCCACACAAAATGTAGGTAAAAAAATTCTTTCATTCAACTACTTTATCGAAATATATTTATTATTATAATAAAAATACCAATAACACTCAGATATTTTTGTTGATAATATTTTTATTTAGAATATTTGTTTTGTTAGTGTAATCTTTTATTCATATTTTACGTAAAAAACACTTTAAATTCCAAGAAAATCAAAATCCCTTAAAACCATATAGTAAATTGAATAAAACCTATTTTTAATGTATTATGAAATACATCATACAAAAAAACAATCCAATAACAATAAATTTTAATGAATGTCTACCAACTACACAATTGAATAACGCTAGAATTCACTCTGATTTCAAAATACATTAAAATATTTAATCGAATAATACCTCATAAACTGCATAAAAAATGTATTTATGATATAAAATAAAATTTAGTGAATTAAAATCCAATTAAAAAGAAAACGAGATTGCGATAACATAAACGCCCTATACTATAAATAAGATGTAGGGGGTGTTATTGGTTATGGATTTTAATGAATTTTGAAATCCATGCGAAATTACGTGTTATTCGTTTAGTTATTTGTAAATCCTAAATGAAAACACGTGTTATTCGTTTAATGATTTGTAAATTCTAATTGAAATCCAATGTTATTTATTTAGTGATTTGTATTTGGATTTTAAAATCCACTTTGTATTTTGGTGGATTTGGAAGTGTTTTAAAGTTAAAAATATAAAACTCTATATTTTTGTGGATTTGTAAGTGTTTTAAAGTTAAAAATACAAAGGATAAAATCTAAACTTAAGATCATTATATTTAAAAATTAAATGATTTCAAAATCCATATATTTCCAAATTCTTATGAATTTTTAAATTCATCCAAATCAATAACACCCCTGTAGCTTGTTCCTTTTTGGAGAAATTTAAGCTAAGCACACTTCCTTCTTTTATGTGCAATGGAAGTTACTTTCTTTGTTGATCATGAGTTCTTGGCTCGGTCTCACACCGTTTCTTTTGTTCATTAAGCCCTCTACTACATTTCGCTACCGTTCTACCTTCTTAACCACAACGCGTGTCGTTTTTCTCGTTATAGCGCGAACCGCAGTCTTTGTTATAATCTTTAATGGCCCGGTGTCCTTGGTGGCCTAAATTTAATTGTTTACGGTACAATAGTGTTATCTACCAAACCAGACCTCAATTTTAGAGGATTTTCGATACCAAATTCTTTTTTTTTTCCATGATAGAATTAAAACAGTTACAATATGGATATATATTTTAAAGTAAACAAATATGTGGAAGCAACAATTATTTTGGAGACCAAATCCAAAAAAGGGAGCCAAAGCCATATAACATACTATTTAAGCATAAAAATATTGAACATAGAATAGGAAAAAACGCCACGAATCGAAATTACCAATAACACTAAAGAAAGAGCTCCAAACTCCAATAATCATGTGAGTTTCAAACGGGCCATGATTGTATTGTATATCTTGACTGCAATTTCTTTTGTAATGAATACGACTACCTCACTATAAAGCACTAGGAAATGATTATTATGCTCAAGAGGACCAAAGAGACCAAATGAACTCCAAAAACGATCAAGGAACGACGAAGAAAAGCTCAAACAAGAGACGACTAGAAAACGCCTAGAAGCTGTCTCACTACAAAGAGGCCTCGATCAGACCCAAGACATAGAAACAAGGAGTGAACCACCTTGGACCGACAAGCGAGACGCGAAATACCACGACTTGAGATCGAATCCGGCGAGGCAACAAAAAATCCACAAAACCAGACAAAGCAAAGAGCAACAACCAACGACATAACAAAGTAACAATTAAGGCTTTAACACATAAACCAAATGTTGAAGCTCTAGTTTAAACGAGACACCCGAAGAAACATCCACAAAACCTTTACGAAACAAATCTAAAAACTAACCGGACCAACTAGCTAACAAACCCGAAACCTGCACGGCAAAACTAGACCACCAGAGAGAGAGGACCACTGGAGCCGAGACTCGGAAACAAAGGCACACTCACCGACTCAACAACCAAATCCGAGCAGATCAAGACCACCCAGAACAGACAAAGAACTGAGATAGAACCCAGCCTCACCAGAAGGCCTCAGAGACGACATGGGAGCAAGCCGAGACGTGGAGGAGCGAATAACCGTAAAAAGGGAACATCGACAATGACGGGGTAATAGTGATTGCTCCGTCAACCTTGCAGTCTGGTGGCACCGAGATCGTCCAACCACCCTTCACCCTTTATCAACCATCTGTGGTTGCGACTACAGTGGAGAGAGAAAAAAAAGTTCCAAAGAAAAGTCGAGGAAGAAACAAAACCTAAGAAACAAAGAAAACGAGACGGAGGACCGATACCGACGGTGTGAGCCCATCGGTCGCCGATCCAAATTAGATTGGAGCAAATAAGGGTCGGCAGAGCGCATGAGATTTGAGAGAAACTAGGGCAATTTCCCCAAATCACATGCTTGACGATACCAAATCCATCAACGTTCACATTTAACATAATGATTTTCATCTTTAAACCTTTATCTAAAGCTTTTTTAGAGATAGTGAAAAATTTTAAGCAAAACATTTCGTATTGAAACATATGATTCCATTCCATGTTACCTGCTTAAAAAAACATTTAGTAATTCACCTAATTACTAAATATTTATGGCTATTTAGGTAGATCAATTTCTCTAAAACCAATCCGTCAAAGTATTATGAAAACACAAAACTTAGTTGACTCTTCATCTCTAGCATGAGCTGGACCCATCCAACTATTAATTACTACTTTTTAATGTAAAGTCAAAACAAATTTAAAAAGGTATTAGGTGCACTCAATATATTCGACATCTAATTCTATTCTCTAGATTCATTTCATCAAATTTTTTATATATATTTAATTTCGGCTCCTTCCAACTAACAGAGTAAAGCAGACAACTTTTCCTACAGAATCCACGTATAAACTACTAAATACACCCACTCAGGGTCCTAGGGACATTTTTTGAATATCTGATTTTACTAGATTTTCTTTTTTAGAGGTAAGTTTTTCCAACTTTAATCAAAATTTGGAGAGAAAATGAAGAAGAACTAAATTCAAAAATTTAATTATATAACATTTACATAAAATTTTAAAAGGAAAAGTGTACACTAAAAGTATGACACGTTAAACTGATAAAGATTAATGATTACACATGTTTACCAATTAAAAGCAAGTTTATTTCAAATACTCCCTCCGTTCCATAATATAAGATTTTTTAGAGATTTTTTTTTGTTTCAAAATATAAGATGTTTTTACATCAATAGGCAAACTTTAAAACTATTAAATACTTTACAACCAATAATAAAATAGTAAATTTTTATTGATTTGTTGAAATGTTTTTAATGTACACATATTTTAATAAAAAACAAATTTTTTAATCAAAGCGTTTTTAACTAAAACATTTTATATAATGAAACGGAGAAAATACTATTTTTACTATGACTAATAATTGATATTTAACCTCTAAACCCATCGTTTGAGAGTTTATAATTCAAACATGAAAATAATAAACTCGTTTGACAAAAAAAAAATAATAATAATAAACTCAAATTCGTTCCAATATATCTACATTGTTACACATCAAATCAAATTTTCTTTTATAATTTATATATCTCGAGTCAAGAGAAATAAACCCACACGTGACAAACCACATTTATCATGTTCATAATTGGTATTTTCAAATTAAACAAAGCCATCAAACAAAACTCTACAGTAAAATTAGATGTGATTAGTGTAGATTAAAGAGAGCTTTAGCAGTCATCTCTCTCTCGAATCTCCAGATGTAATTTAACCCAACAAGAAGCTCTGTAATGGCAGCTTCTGTCTTAACTCTGTCTGCGAACATAAGTGTCTGCACAATCATCACTCTATTCTGACTAGTCACCATGTGTTGCTGCTCGAAGCTTCTCTCACTCTGCCACCTTATCATATTCTGCGCCAACGGTAATAACCACCGTAATATCCTACCCAACGCACCCTTCCACTCCGCCGCTAATCCACCGTCTGTCGCCGTGAACCCTACACCTTTTAACCTCGACCTCAGCGACGATCTAACGCTCGCTGGTAACATTCCGTAGAGATCATCTCTCGCGTCTAGACCCACCAACTGTGGCTGTTTTATCATCTTCTCCATCACCACTATCAGATTCGCGTAATGAAGCGCCACACCAGCTCCTCCGAGAGTCGTCTCCGGCGGTTTTAAAAGTCTAGAGCTCTCTTCCAAAAACGCAGAAGACGGCGCCGTTTTGACTTTCTCCTCGTCGTTTGGGCTCGGGTGAACGAGATTCATCGAGGAAGAAGAAGAGAGAGAACGAGGAAGAGGATAAGAAGAAACAACGGTGTTGTCTGCGGCGGAGAATACAGATTTGAGCCTAGCGAGGGATGTGAACACCGATTTGGCTAGAATCATCACAACACTGTCGAAGCTTTTGTTCCATAGAGATCTATCTTTCAAATACTTGACATGTTGTCTCTGTCTCTGAATCTTTTGTTGCAGATCCATCATTTTGATCTCATCTTTCTTAGTCTCGTATTCTCCTTCTTCAACGAATCCAATCCCAATATGTAAACTGTGTTTTCTCAAAGAGTTGTCTAAAATCGTAATCTCTTCCATCTCTTTATACAAAGCAGTCGTCACGCTTACATATCTGATTCCATTTTAACAAAAACACAAATCAATCTCTCTCTCTCTCTCTGTTTCAATACATGTAAGAAGCAGCGTAAAGAGATTTAGTTACCTTTCGATTTTCTTGTTCTTGGCTTCAGTGTCTTTACCGTTCATGACCCAGCCATGAGGATCACGACCCATATCGGCGAACTCATGGAATAAGCGGTGGAAAGAGCGGAGGCTTGGCGTGGTGCAGTGACGGCTCAGCCTGGAAACAGAATTAGCGATGTGGGCGAGACTGTCGGCGAGCTCAGCACAGAGGAGGCTGAGATGGAAGGATTCGTCGCCGGTTACGATTTTGGTGAGACCTTCTAAGGAAAGAGAGTGATCTCGAAGACTGAGGAGATTAGAGTCAGTGAGAGAGTGACTGAGATGGAGGAGTTTGGTCATGAGACGTGCCACCTCGAAAGATAATACTCCGACGGAAGAATTGGCAGTGGTGATCGGAGGAGAGGATCGGAGGGGTCGGCGAGAAGAGGGTTTGGAGGAAATGGCGTTTTTGAGTTTGATTAGGAAAGTTTCGAGAGCCATTTGATTGATTTGAAGGAGAAAATTGTGGAGATTTGAGTCCTTATAAATTTTGTGAGTCTTCCTTCTTCTTCTATTGGGAATGAAAAGTTGATATGTGGAATGTGGCTCGTGGGGTGTTTAAGCCATCATTACACTTTAGATTTTTATAATAAAACTACTTGTTTAATTAATTTTATGGAATTCGAATAGTGTCTTCTTCTTTTTATTGTTCTTTAAATATTTAAATGATTGGAAATAAGGTAAGATGTGTCTCTCAACTAGAATCCTCTTCTGCAATTCCTATTCTGTACATTATTCATATGTACACTTACACTTGTTGATTGTGTCCAACATTTTTACACCAGATTTTATTTCTGTAATCTTCTTTGGTCACATGTACTATAGAAGATATACAGATAAGAGCACTGTAAAAAGCACGAGAAGGAAACTATTTCTGAAATTTGGTTACATCATTTCTTTGTCTTTTATTACTTGGTATAAAACTTTCAAAAAGTAAGGGTTTTCTCTCAAGCTCGCAAATCGAAGTACCTCCAAAAGCTATGTCGTTCAATGCCGGCAACGACATAGTTCGTCGGCGTCGCCGTCTCTCTTGTATGTGCTTTCTCATATTTCCGTTTTTTTTTTTACTTTTTCTTCTTTTTGTTCTCTCTTATTCCATCGTTCACGATTGTTTCCGGCAGCGCCGTTGCTCGGTGTCGTCTTCTCCATGCTTTTTTCGTCATGTATCTCGTTTGCTCCCCTTCGTTAATCTCGGATCTCCAAGATGTGCTGTTTAATTGCCAGATCTTCTATGTGTCTCTGACGCACTCTATAGATTTATCTCACCTCAGAGAAAAATCTTCTCGCCGAACGACTTAGCCTTTGGTTTATTTGCTTGATGAGTTTGGCTCTTATAAGTAATTCCACTAAATCTAGATCTGGCATGTTCCAACCTCAAAACCCTATAAAAGTCAAATAGGCAAATTTTTCCTTGATCTACCCTTTAGCAATGGGGGTTAAGACTTGGGACCCTACATCAAGAAAGATCTCCGAGGGTTGTGGCATCTCCAGGCAGTCATCTCTCACGGTGGATCAGCTCCGACGTGGAAGCAGCTCCTGGTATGGCGCCTCTCTTCTCTATCGTGCTGTTTCACTTAAAGAGGCGACAACCGCTATAGTCTCTTACCGTTCAAGTATATCCTTTGATTCCAGGCTTATCGCCTCCTCTGGTGTAGGAAAGGACTCGATTTGGACCCGAAGACATCCTTATAGACTTTATATTCTCCGCTCAGAGATGATGGTGATGCGGCTAGAGAGCTTTAAAGACCTCATCTTGCCGATGAATAATCTCCCTACGGGGAAGAACTGTGTCCAACTATACCAATATAAAGACTCCGTTTTTTCTTTTGGTTATTCCTTGCTCACCAGATATGAATTTAAGCAATCGAGCCATGAACGGTTGCCCTGGAAAACTGAAGATGTTCTTCTTGGGTAAGGACCTATAGGTCTATCCTCTATCGTTGCCAACCTCTACTCTGTCTACCTAAAGCTAGTTACCAGCTAGATCCCCAATAGTGACATCACAATCCCTGGTCGGATGTCTCATGTTCTGGATTTTTGGCACCATGGCCACTAGTTGGGGCTCAAGACCCATACTTTTGGGATACATTGCGTCTTAAAAATATGAGACTAGAGCTCTCATATGAAATGAGAACTTCACCAGATATCTTTTCCATCATGAATGAAGAATAATTTGTAGTACGGAAGTCACCAGCGTTCGAAGAAGTAAGCCCGTTAGATCCTCCTGTTATGGAGTTGTCTAAACAAAATACTTCATGTTCGTGCCATGAGAGATCGTTACTATCATTCTCCCTTAGGGAGAGAATTCCATCTACATCTTTGTCCCTCTTTAGGAGAAGTGATTCTCCTCCGGTTACAAAACTGAGAAGGTTTGAAACTTACCTAACCATTCTACGATCTTGCGTAACAATCTTTACAAGACTAGTAGAAGATGTAGGTGGGATCTTCTCGAAAAAAATCATAGGTATGACTCTGTATATAAAATCATGAAATAATGTGATTATCCTCTTGTTAGCTGAAGTTATCGGATTGAAAGCTACGTTAGTCATGGACTGGATTACGGCAGAAGTCTTCAAAGTCATCGCTCGCAATAGAGCAGTCCTTTATCAATTTCAGATTATGTTTTCTGGTATTGTAGCTCTATTCTTATTGACTTTGTCAATTGTACTGCTCATCCGAGTATGCTCGGTGCAACTTATCCTTTTGTAACAAATTAATCTAAGTAATGAGACTATTGGTGCACAAAAAAAACTTTTATTACTTGGTTTCCTTTTATTTTAATTTGTATATCAATTGTTGCTATTGGGTTGTTCAATACTATCAGAGTCCGATCAAATTTTAAATCCAAAATCTGAAGGCCTAGTTAGATTGCGAATATAACTATAAGAACCCACAATTTTAGACCTCGATGAGATCATAACTATAGGGATAATGAGCCAAAAACCACAACTGAATTAACATCAAAATCAAAGAAAATGAAACCAAACCAAAGAGATTGATAAACGACCTTATACCAAATTGAAGAAAAGATAAACAAAGACATGAAGCATACAACTAGAAAAAGATGTAGTCATCCTTGTGAATTTTGCTCACCCTTATAACCGTAAGTGTCATTAAAAATATTTTACGGTAACAACCATCGAAAGTATGTTTTACTCTCTAATTTTTATGCTAAGTTGTTGGGTTTTGAACAACTTAAGGATCTATATGCCATTGATTCCGATTTTGAAGAAGCTTACAAAGCTAGTGAGAAGTTTTCCTCAGGGCATTATTTTAGATTGGATTGATTCTTATTCTGTGATAGTAAGTTGTCTGTGCCTAACTGTTCTATAATAGATTTTGCTTACTAGGGAAGCTCGTGGAGGTGCTCTAATGGGGTATTTCGGAACCACCAAAACCCTTCAGGTAATGTAATATTATACGCATGAAAAGAGATGTTAAGAGAATCTGTTTAAGATGAGTCAAATGCAAACAACCTATGTCTAAGGTGAAACCACATTATTTGTATATTCCTTTACATATTCCTACTCATCTTTGGAATGATATATTTATGTATTTTGTTGTTTAATTGCCTAGGACTAGGACAGGAAAAGATTCCTTCTTTATGGTTGTTGCTAGATTTTCTAAGATGACATATTTTATAGCTTGTCATAAAACTGATGATGCATTCATTGCCAATAGCTAATATGTTCTTTAAAGAAGTAGTTCATTTGCATGGAATGCCTAGAACTATATTTCTTATAGGATACAAATTTCTTAGGTTATTGTGGAAAACTCTATGGTTTAAGTTGGGACTAAGCTGTTATTTTCAACCACTTGTTACCCCAAATTGATGACCAAACATAAATAGTAAACATGAATGTGTCTACTCTGTTGAGAACTTTGATTAAAAAAACTTTAAAATTTGGGAAGAATGTTTACCACATTTTGAATTTGCTTACAACCATGTTGTACATTCTCTATCTAAGTCTTCACCATTTTAGATTGTTTATACTTTTAAAACTGCATCTCCTTTGGATCTAATGACTTTACCTTTAAATGAAAAAACTAGCATCGTTGAAAAAAAGAGGGCTGAACTTTTAAGGCATGTTCATAAAAAGGCAAGACATAAAATAGAGAAAAGTATTAAACAATATGTTAAGCAAGCAAACAAAGGAGAATGTTAAGTAATATTTGATGTTGGAAACCAAGTATCGTTACACTTGAGGAAGGGAAGACTTACAACTGTAAGGAATTCCAAACTGATGCCAAGAATCGATAGTCCATTTAGAATAATAAAGAGGATCAACGACAAGTCCTATCAACTTGATCTTCAAAGTACGTATAATGTGAGTCCAAGTTTTAATGTTCATGATTTAGTTTCTTTTCTTGCATATGAAAAATATTTGAAGACAAATTATTCTCAAGAGAGAGAGAGAGTATAATGTGATTCTGGAAAGAGGTACATAAGGAGGTGAACTTGGAGCTAAGAATAAGCTAGAAATCGAGGAAGCATTGGAGATTCAAGATGGACTAATGACAAGATCTAAGACCAAGAAGTTTGCTAAAGAAATTGGAGGACTAATTAGTCAATTTTGGAACCATCCCAATGACGTGAGCTTATATGGAATTCAATCAACAACAATGTGCATCCAAGCTCAAAAATGTTTAGTTATGGATAATTTATCTATTTTTACTCTTTTTCAACGTAGATTTTAATGAGGCAAATGGATCACTTCGTAATAGCTCATATTCTGATCATATGAAGAGAAAGTAGTATTGGCAAACTAGTGCACATTTGGGCATACTTGTTGGTTGTTGCATTTTGAAAAACTCCTCTCTTTCCATAATGCAAAATGATGAAAATCCAAATGCATACTCTCTTGCCATCATGTAGCAATTGGCATTTATAAGATTTAGACTTTGTGCTTCTATATATTATGATGTAAAGTATTAGAATCTTATCTATCTTTTTAATCAAAATCATGTATTAAAAATTAGATCATGTTGGTTTATAAAATCTAACATCTTTTTTTCTTTGGTGTGTCATATACATTGGTTTAATTGATCCTCTTTGTTGGTGTGTCATATCCAGCAAGCGACTTCATCTATTGTTGTGTAATATCCAGTAGAACTATTATCGATTTTTTGGTGTGTAATATCCAAAGATCAACACAGTAAATCAAAGGCTATTCTGCAACCTTTATGTGACCATTTGATCCACAACCATCCATTCAGCCATCATCACTTCTTCGCCATCTTTAAAGTGCTGGTCTTGAAGATGATCGATGATCATATCATCTTTTTATATACATACTCATGTACATTCATGTTACTATTAGTGAAAAGAATCCAATCTCTAGATGATCTCAAGAGCCATTCTTTCTTAAGATATTCCTCATTTTTTCTTCCTCAATGATACCAAGCCCACCATCAGTTATAGACACTGCTTCTGAACTTCGTTAGGTGACATTTCTCCTTCAAGAACTTGGGATAAGATCAACGTTAATAATGGCATAGCAACGTATCTATGTGCTAATCTTGTCTTTCATTCTCGAATAAAACATGTTTTTTGAACTATTACTTTATTTGTGAGTTAGTACAGTAGAGTTTTCTCCAGATTTCTCACGTAGCTTCCAAATCATTTTGCATATACCTTAACCAAACATGTTACTAATTACACAAGATTGAACTTACGAATAGAAATTTTTTTATCATCATATTACCATTAAGAGAATAAACTAGTTTACAAAAACAAGAGCTTAGTAGGAGAGTATTCTACTCTAGCAATATGAGCTAGATAATCCGAACGATCATTATAATGCCTAGGGATATAACAAAAGGATAAGATATCTAATCTTTGGATAAGACTTAAAATATCAAAGATATAAGATGAGAGTCCATGTTCTCCAATCCTTCTTCTTGAAGGGAGAGATGCACTTGTGATGCTTCTGATTAGTCTCTGGCAGTCACTTAGAACAGTGATAGTCTGATATCCTAGCATGCATAAGTGGCTCAAGGCTTCCACCAAGGCCAGCCATTCTGCTTCTAAAGATGTCCTCGTTGGCATTGCAGAGGTTGATCCACATAGAAGAACTATGTCTTATCTAGAGAGTGTCCATCCTAATCCCACTTTATCTGTAGCCGGGATCCCATAAGCATCTGTATAACAATAATAAACATTAGGATCACTAACTAATGGAAAATGTGGATTGAATGGAACTGGTCTAACATCCCTGGATGATGAGATGTCCTGCTGGTTTTCATGTTTCCACATATGATAATTTGGTAAAGTTCAAGTGATAATGTCTGGAATTGGCCATCTTCTTCCATTAAATATCAGGTTATTTCTGGCCTTCCAAATACGCAATAGAAGAAATGTTGCAAGAGGTTGAAGATGATCATCTGTAGGATTTAACTGCAACTTCAGAGCCTTATCCAAATTAAGTATGACATCTGCACCAAACAAACTTTCTTGGGAGGATTGAAATGGAAACAATGACCATATCTCTTACGAGACTCTACAGTTAAAGAATAAGTGATTAACATCTTCACTCTCTTCTCCACACAGTTGGCAAGAGACATCCAATCTAACACCTTAGCGACTTAAATTCATTCCCACATCTAAGTCATTATTAGAACACGCCAGATAAAGTGTTTCAACTTTGGTGGTATCTTCAACTTCAACATGTTCCTCAAAATTCTAGAAACATCTATAGAGTCTGTTGCAGTTAAGGTACAAGCCAAATGAATAATGTCTATAAGTAGTAAATGACCATGTAGGTTAATCTGGATGTTGAAACAAAGATGGCATTATTTGCATTACTGCCATTACATCTTCCAAACAAAGATAACTTTGGAGTTTGATATGACATCAACTTCTGCCATTAGGGGCCAATAGTTGCTTCCATATTACAGTTGACATTGGTAATTTGAGCTGGGCATATTCTGATTCTACTTCCATTGCCCACTGTCCAGTACATTCTAAAATGAATTAGTTGTATCCCTTATTGTATACTTTGTCAAGCGTGACTAGGTCGAGATCCTAGCTGAGCAAATAATAAATTAGCATATGGGTAATATTTTGCTCAGAATATTTGGCTTAGCAATGAAGATGGATCAGTAAGGAATCGCCAGCTTTGTTTTGCCACTAAAGCCAAGTTAAACTTTCGAAAATCTCGAAATCCTAGTCCTCCTGCTTGTTTAGCCTTAGTCATCCTGTCCCATGACATCCAACATATCTTTCTAGATGCTCCTGCCATAGATAAAAACTTTGAAATGTTTCAACCTTCTGCTGGACATGCTGAACAATGGAACTGAAAATATTAGTTTTAGTTCTGCATATAACCTTAGGAATCCCTAAATATTTTCCCAACACACCAAGATTCTGAATACCTGAGTATTGATGGTACTTTATTAAAATGCTATGTATATGCACAAGTTCCATTTCATCAGCTTTACAGAATAGCAATGAATCATCTTGTCTAATTCCCTTGTTGGTTTAATATTTCCAATAGGCAGCCCATTTATTAGAACATAATAGGTGACTGAACTTAAACAGAGCATAATCCATCTGCATCACTTATCTGATTTGACTGTATCCTAGTGTTGCCTAAAGAAATCGACTGTTAAACCATCAGGGCCTGGTGATTTATCTTCATGCATCTGTTTAAGTGCCTCTATGATTTCTTCATCTGTAACTGGCCTGGTGAGATCATTATTCATTTTAGCAATAACTCTAGCCTCATTGATTGTAGTTTTGCTTGCAGCCACAAAGTCCCACTCTTCATTCTAATAAACTCTTCTTCCATTTGATAAGCCTTTTTCATATCAGCTTTCAGTCTTCCAATCCAAGCATAATCAACAGGCGATCTTTCATAGGTTGTATGCAATTGTTCCTGAAGATCCTGAAGTTGCTGACTTGTATGAAAGCTATTGACTATTTTCCATTTTACAAATCAGCTCTACAGTTAACCAAGGCTTGAGAGTATTGATGTGGGGAATAGCCAGCGCAATAAGTAATTCAAATATTTTTGACTTCTTGAAATATATTGGGATAGTGCTTCCACCTGTTTTCATACTTGAACATTTTCTTGCTTGTCCATTGTCTTCTAGCTATGTGGAAAAGTAATGGCCGATGATCTGATGAGCCCTAGTATAACTTCGCACATAACCATTAGGAAATCTTTCTATCCATTCTGATGTGGCCATAACTCTGTCAATACGAGTCTTGATGGAATAGTTAAACTTCTGTCCTGACCAAGTGAAAAAACCTCCATAAGTTCTGATGTCCACTAATCCTAGGCTATAAAGCATGCTACGAAGAATATCAAACAGAGATTCTGGTCTAAGAGGGCCTCCTTCTTTTTCACCATTATGTTTTATATCATTGAAGTTTCCTAAATAGACCATTGGGGTGCCAACCACATATGTGGATGAGGCTTGAGCAGAGTAGCTTCTCCATTGTCTATTACACAAGTGCTTCACATGATGACCATAAATGTAGGAAACATAAAATAACTAGTGGAACCTTCAAAAACTGCAAAAGCATTTCGATATAAAGAAGATACATTTGGAGGCTGCAAATTAATCTGTTGATCCCAAAACACAGCTAAACCTCCTCCTCGGCCTTCTGGTGAATGTACAAAAAAAGAAGAGTAACCCAGACTTTAGCCAAGATTTGTTACTACTATATCTGATTGCTTAGTCTCTATAAGGGACATTATATCGGTCTTATACCTACACCTTATATCAAAAAGATAATAAAGTGTCAGGGGGTTCCCTAAACCCTGACAATTTCAGTGCAATATGTTCATATATCAGTGGGTGGGTTCGAGGTATCCACCCTCCCCTTCTGAATGAGTTTAGAGATTGTTTTAAGCATACTTATAGAAGCTTCATCCTGTATTTGGAGTTGATATGCCTTTCTTTTCATCCCCACCTCATCTTGAGTCTTACTATGAAACTGATGCTGATACATTTGGCTGGACAGATGACGAATAATTCGGCACTCATGCAAACTGAGGACGAATAATTAAAGCCTAAGAGTTTGCAGAGTTTGACTTAGATGGTGGAGCAATCTCTAGAGGATTGTATTATGGAGTGTGATCCTCAATGTTAAGTTGGCATTCACTTTCTTCATGAGTTAAATCTACGCATTTGAAACAAAATTTGCGCAACCTTTGATATTGCAATCGAATAATAGTAGGTGGCTTTGAGCGTTCAAATTGGATATACCTGACAAAGATCAGTATTGTAGAGGTTGTAATTTTTATGTGGACCCATGCTTCAACTGGCTTTCCATTATACGACTCTTGAAGACAAACATCCTCAATAGTACCAAAAATCTGACCTAATTTCTTCAACATCGATTCATCTCTAAAATCGTAGGGAATATTCAGAAATTGTACAAGTGATATTGACAAGATAATTTGGGAAATTTCGTCGCGTCCAACGGTCAACACATAGCATCCAGTATTTGAAGCTCCATGGCCCAGTTTCAAGAATTTACAGCAGTTGGTGTTCATGCTTAAAGTATAATTGAACAGCATATTCATCTAAGATTTTGCTGGAGACGCTACCTTCCATTTTCTAAGATTTAGGAAGATTATTTTTCAGAGCAGTGACCTTTTGGTGTGATTTATGAAGACATTTAACCACGAGATTGAGCTGATTGTCCTGTTCACACCATCTTTGTCCATCAACAGTTGGATGAAAGGGTATTCGGTCCGCACCCAAAGGCAGATTCTGCATGTTGAACCATATATCATTTTCCATCATAAAAGATTTGAAACCGACGTAACTAAGAGAGCCTCTTAGTTTGTAGTGACTGATCGGAGAAGAAGTTGCGGAAATTGATGAAGCGACAAATAAGAGAGATGCATGCAGGTAGAAAGAAGATGATCCAAGGATTGAAACTGTGTCGAAGCAGTAAAAGCAGCAACCGGATCAGAAATCAGCAGAGATGATGCATAAATGAAAGGCAGAACAGAGAGAATCAACTTAGCTGAGAGAGTAGGAGAGGATGGAAACCGCACGGAGACGGAGCTGATGAATAAATGCAGAGAAAGTCAAACCCAAAAACAAGGAATTACAACAGAATCGCCACCAGAATTGCCTCAAATTTATGTTATTATCTTGTTAATCTCACAACTTAACTTACCAATAATCGTTTATGTTGCGTAAGTGTATAGAAAAATAAAATATTTATCAATAGTAGTCAAAATAGGATTTGTTTGTTATAAATCTCATGTACATATCTTAGATATGATATCTTTATATATATATATTTATGTACATTCAATTATAATGAGAAGAATATTCAATCTCTACACATATGAGATGATATTGAAAAGGATCTTTCCTAAGAGAATTATATGAATTAAGATGGAGCAGATAAAGGCGTGACAAAGGCATTACCATAATCATAATGAGGATTATACAAACGACAATAATAATGAAAATATTTTACTAAAAAAGAGACAATAATAATAAAAATAAGTTAGGGGATGCATGCGAGTGCCAACAAATAAAAAAGAAAACAATTTGTGAGGAAGAGAAGTTTTGTCGTTAAATTAAGAGGCAAAATATTATGAACTTCTCTCATTCCCATGCCTCCACCCTTTCTCTCTCATGTTTAATCTATTCTTTTAAAATATCCAAAATCTTAATAATTTATTTATTATATATTAGTGGATTCGGACATTTCGGTATTTTCCGGAGAGTGATTTTCTCTTCTTATTTTTTCCTCGAAATACTTTCCGTGATTATTTCGGCTAGGTTCATAGCATAGATTGTATATACCTTTCAAACCACTATTCATGCATCATGTTAACATTAAGAACAACAAAGAGTATTTAGTTTCAAGTTGTAATAGGAAAATAATTCAGTTTAGATTCATCATTCTTATCGTAATCCTTTTATCCAACTGTACATTTGATATCGTGCAAGTAACATCATTCTAAAAATTCTAGTTCTATTCCCTATAAACATATGATCTATATATAATTTAACTCATTTTCCATCCATCCATCATGGCTATATATCATTAACTTTTATATGATTTAATTAAAATATATCAATTTTTTTTTTTACAACTTGAATAAAATACTAGATTCCTATA
>OVAV01000536.1:1513-15786 GCA_900406375.1 Iberis amara | reverse complement strand
GACAACATGAACCCAACATGCCCATTCTGCTCTTACACCAGAAACATACTTTAATCAAACCCAAAAAAGAATTTAAAAAGACCAAATTCAAGCGAGTATGTTTATGAATGGATTACCTCACGGTTGTAAACTTGAGCTGGGAACCAAAAACGACCAGTTTCAAGTGAGAGGTAGAAGCTCATAGTGGAATCAAGTGGCAGAGAAGATGCATATTTCCTTCTCTGTTTATTATCATCTCGAAAAATGGAGGAAAAAGATCGAATCAGAGAGACGATTTTAGCAAAGCCAAGATGCCCAGTTTGATGATGAGGAGAATCAAGATGATATGTGGAAGCAAGATAGCATTTCCAATCTTTATAAGCAGCAGGGCCAAGGATTTTGCCCCATTTGGTCTTCAAGTGTTTCTCCCATAGATGATCACTCACACATCTCTCCCTCAAAGAGCTACAAACTCTAGCCATACTGCAGAGTTCAGAGGGTGGAAGAAGGTCTAGAATACAGTCTAGAGCCAGGTCAGGGAGGTCAAGAACAGACATTTGGTTGAGCATCACAGAGGGTGGATCTGGCGTGGTTGGCTGTAGGGTGTTTATGAATGGATTCTTTGAGAAATAGAAAGAGAGCAGAGTCTTAGTTTCAGAAACCCATGGAGGAAGAGAAAAAGATTTAGACAAGAAAAAGAAAGAGAGACAACTGATGAAAAAGTAAAGAAGCATTTAGACAGTAGTTAGTGTTGTAGTTTGTGTTGGCTTCTGATTTGTTGTTTCTGAGAGTATAAATGGAAGGAAAGGATAGAGAGATGACCAATTGGAATTGGGGGATAACCTAACCAACTCATAAAAAACAATAAACAATTCTCTCTCTCTTGATTTTTTGGGACTTGGAGTTTTCCAAGTTGAAATCTAGAGAGAGAGAGTTGGGACCCGCTAATACACAAGAAAGAAAAGCCCTTAATAAAGTAAAAAAATTACAAACAAACCAGGGGGATAATGCGGAAAGATGTGTCAATTACTCCTAAATTGAGGGGTTAGTAAAATGATAAAAAGAAGAATTATTAAAAAGGTCTACTTGGTGTTGGTGGCATTGGGATTTCCAAGGACAGTGGGAGGAGAGAGAGAGTTTCGGATCTGGACAACTACAACAAAAGGTTCATTGAACCTATAAACATCAACCGAATAAAAAGTAAAAGAAAACTATTATTACTATAATATTATAAAAAATACAACCAATGAGGAAGAGGAAGACGAAGAAGAGATTTCTTCTTCAGAAACAAGTTTCTTTCTTCCTCCTCTCTCAACGTTCCAATACCAAAACAACAAAAAAAAATTGCAAACAATCAACTCTTCATCTCTTATAAACCCCCTTTTTTAAAAAAATGATTATCTATTCTTTTCTAGTCTCTAACGTAAAATAGTAAAGACTTGGATTAGGATGAGATGAGAGGTTATTGCTTATTTACCTTTTTTGTCAACGATACCAAAGACATGGGACTTGGATCTTCACTACATTATTAGTTGACCGCCTGCAAACATTATTATACAACACAACACAAAATGAGAATAAGAAAAATATTATACCCTATGATGGGAGCAAAAGAGTCATAAATGTAAGTATGTATTGCCTTTCATGCGACTTGAAAGTCAAAAATTTGATTGAAATAACGACTTGCCTACAATGAGCTAATCAGATTGCAGCTCGTGCTCTCCACCATGAATAAATACTAAACTAGTCCCAAAACTTGTTTGCAACATGTCTCTACAACTAACAGCCCTCAAGTTAGCATGTCTATGCATTACACTTACTCTCTATCATCTTCTACTCTTAGCAACCGTTTTGCAAGATCCATGTTTGCTGAACTACTACGTATGTATTCCATGACCGTACACGTAAGTTCTTTGTCTAGAACAATATCTTTCTCCACCAGTTTTTCGACAATTTCCTTTAACTTGTCTGTTTCTCCCTTTGATATACAATACTTCAACACAGAATCGCAAATATGAGCATCAGGTTCAAAGCCGCTTTCAACCATTTTTTCAAAGAAACTGATAGCCTCATCTAAATATCCAAGTTTCAGGAACCTATTTATCAACTTCGAATAAGTAAATAAATCAGGAGAAATACCAGCTTGAGACATCCCAATAAAAAGTGACTCTGCAGATTTGATATCACCTGCTTTAAGACTTCCATCAATCATAATATTGAAAGAAACAATGTCTGGTAAAATGTCATCATGCTGCATTTCCTCAAATAATCTCCATGCCTGGTCCACACTTCCCTCTTTGCATAATGATGACATTAGACAATTGTAGTCAAAGACACTAGGCCGTAGCTCAGACCTTCGCATTTTACAAAACAATCCTTTACCAACATTAAGCATGCCAGTTTTGCAAAACCCGTCGATCATAGTAGAATAGGTATCAGAGTTTGGAACAATTTTGGAAGCAGGAATTTGTTTCCAAAGTTCCATTGCCTTCTCTAAGTCTCCATACTTGATAGTGCTATTAAGCAATATATTAATAGTCCATATATCTGAAGCACCCAATTTCTCAACCAGCAAATCATAAATATGTAAAGCTTGATGGAGATGGTTTTCCTTGCATAGCCCGTGGATTAGCGTATTAAACGATATAACATCTGGATCAGCATAATTCCTATCATTCATCATTAAATACAGAAGCTTACTTGCTTCGTCTAGATCACCTATGGCACAGAGTCCTCCCAATAGAATATTGTAAGCTATGACATCAGGTCTTGTACCCCTCTTCTTCATTAATTCAACAATCTCTAAAGCATCCCCCACAAGACCGTCCTTGCAAAGCTTGTTAAGAATAATATTATATGTCACAACATTTGGTTCTTCATCCTTGTCTAACATCAGATTTAAAAGTTGCAGAGCTTCCTTAATCTTACCTACTCCGCAAAGGCCATCAATTAGACCTGTGTATGTATAAACATTTGGGCGAACTCCACGATCCATCATAACCTCAAACATCAGTGAGGCTTCTTTCAACTGTCCTGACTTGCAAAAACCTCGAATAAGAGTGTTATACGTAATTGCACTGGGAGAATCCCCTCTTTTCAGAATCTCATCAAAAAGAGCTTCTCCTTTATCTAACTCACCACAATCACAGAACCCTCGAATCAAAGAAGTGTACACAACAAGATCTGCCTCTAAACCTTTATATTTCATTTCTTCAAACAACCCCATAGCTTCTTCCATCTTACCAGCCTTGCAAAAGGCATCTATTAAAATCCCCCAAGTCACCAAACTCCAGGAACACTCACTCCCTTCCATTTCATTAGCTAATTCCAACGCTTTCTCCAGCTCTTTCCCCTCACATAAACCTCTTATAACAGTATTGAAGCTAACAACATCCGGTAACAGAGAATTCAATCTCATCTCTCTAAGCAAACTCATTGCCTTACCACATTCAAGATTCTTACATAAACCTCTTAAGAGGATATTTAGATTGTACACATTGAAAGCAAAACCACGCTTTAACATCAAAGCGAGAACACCGTGAGCAAATCCAATCTTATTTATTTGCACGAAAATTTCAAGTAATCCACTAAGAGATACAAAATTGATGAAAGAATGAGTCTCAACCATTTTGCGGTAAACTGAAAATGCTAGCTCGTGGTTCCTAGAACGTACCAATGTTGCAATGAGATTGTTTCCAGAGAAAGCAAGAGAACCACCAGAGTCGAGTGCTTTCTGGAAAACAGAAAAGGCATTCTTCAATTGAGGATTTGAAGCCACACATAGCAATCTCAAGCAGGTATTGTTGTTATAGGAGGGAGACGCGAAACAGAGATTGAGGAGGATAGGGCTTAGAAGGTGTCTAATATCAATAGGGCTACGTCGGGAAAGTTGAGCGGCGGGAGATATCAGAAATCTCATATCGGAGAGGTCTGAAGTGGATATCACTAAACCCTTTTTCTCTTATTTCAGTAAAAAAAATAAAAATAAAAATCGTTAGGTTTATTATTTTTGGGATATTTTGTTGGTAGGTGTTTTACTGTCAGAAGTTTTTGTTGATGAACATCTACTTTGTATCTGTTAACAAAGTTTTATAATATAGTTTTTTGTCACCATTATCTTTCAAATGGAAGAACGAAATGAATGTTGGGGTGAAAGAAAAATGAATCTTAGCTATAGTATTCATTATTCAATGACATAAATCTTTGGTAAAAAATACTAAGGGGGTGTATTAACTATAAAATTTGAGAATATTTATGTTAAAATAACAAATCATGTGTTATTCAAACATAAATTTTAAATTGTCATACGAAATCCACTATTATTGGATTAATGATTTGAAAATAAGTTGGTCGGTTGATTTAGACAAGTAATAAATTCATCTCAAATGCAAATTTGCTAAAATCATTATTTTTGATTAGATGATAATTTTTCTTTATTGTTAAAAAATAATATGATGTTTTAAATCTACTTAAACCTAACTCTTTTACTTTCTCATCAAACATTTTGCATACATTAAGGGGCTTGCTTTACTAAAAAAATTTACTTGTAAATTTAGACAATTTATTACAACGATTCAATAATGTTGCTCCACATTCACTGCCACAAAACAACTGTTCTACTCCAAGTCTCTAACCTATGTGATTTTAAGTTCAATTCCCATCTACGATGCTAGATTTATGTTTGATTAGTGTAAGTTTAGTAGTCGAAATAAGTTTGACCAATAATTCCACATGCACTTTCTTGTTTTTCTTCTATGTCTTTTAACACAAAACTTTAATGTCTTTAAATTCAATCAAAAACAAGGGAACATGTTTTACTAAACGTTACAACAATCCCACCGTCTGAAGAAGAAGAAGATGCATAATACTTCATTCACTCTTTGAAATCATCCTTGTCATCTGCAGAAATCGGTTGGTTTCTCCAGAACACAGCTAAACCGCTCCCACCGAGCTGCACAATGCCATAAGAACATAATCACACTTAGAAACTCACATTATGACCTTTCTACACCATCAGTTTAACTAAACTTACCGCCATACAGACAACGCTTACTGCAGAAGGTACAGCGACCAGAGGGTTTGTGAAATGCTTTTGTGCTAGCAAGAACCCTAGCGCTGAACTCTGCAGTTTGAAAATTTTGAAGGTTTTAATCAAAATGAAATCCTAAACAAAGCAAACGGAGATATATAGGTAGAGGGAGAGAGTAACTTACTTGCATTCCACATTCTATAGAAATGGTACGCGAAGTGGACTCGCCAAAAGAAAACTTTGAAATCCAATACCCAATAGCAAAGGCTGCAGCATGGAGGAGTGCTACAGGGAGTATAAGTTGAGCTCCTTGGGTTTTCAAAACCTCTGAAACTTGTCCAATCTTTTCAGAAGGAAAAATAGTAATAGTTAATACCACTTTCAATCTCAGAATTCAATAAATATATAATTTTGATTTTATGAATTGCTTACAGGGCTGGCACAGAGAAGAGTGGTTAGAATGACTCCGATTAGAGGTGTTATTGTTATAATCTTTGAAGTAAATTTAGGAAAGAACTCGTTGGCCAGAACTGTCACACAGTGCAGAAAAAGACTTTAGTCTCTAAGAATATATACACAAATTCATTGTTTTGGTAACATTTAGCACCAAACTTACCTCCAACGATAGTAGGCACCAATACTACTTGGAAAGTGCTAAGAGCAAGACCCTGATATAAAAAAATGGATCTATGAGCTTTCTTATAGTGGGATGCAACTATATTGGTTGGTATAGATTTCTATTTGGCTTCTTTCTACTCCAATCATGTAATAACTTATACTCAGCCATGGTGACTCTTATTTTAACTTAGTAATGTATCTTATAAGCCAAAACAACCGACATTTTGCATGAATTGACTCAAAATTATTATAAAGAAAACTCACAGCAGCATCAACGGGAACAAGCTGGCCAGCAAGTAGCTTAGTCAGAAGGGGAGTCATTATAATAGCCCCAATGGTTGAACACCTAGTAATTACAGAACAGATTATGCATTTAGATTTGAGGCCTACAATTACATTAAAGAACTAAAGAGAATAACAAGTGTAAATAGAAGTATACGTTGTCATGAGTACAGAAAGCGCTACGTTCCCTTTGGAAATGTAGGTTGCTACGTTTGACGCCTGTCCTCCAGGACAGCATGAGACCAGGATAAGACCAGTGGCAAGAGGTGCCGAAAGTTTAAGAGTCTAAAATAGAAATTTAGAAAAAGATTGTATTAGTTAGCTCCTTGTCAACAATCATCAGCAACCAAATATAGCGTTCACAAATGAACATAGCATAGGTCCATAGAAATCCAAGTTCAATCCCTCAAGGAGTGAGTACCCGAGGACAGTATAAAGGAAAAGTTGATTAAGACATTTGAAGAAAATTGATGTCTGGACATGCAACAACACTTGTATTTAAGTGAATAATCATGAAAATATCAATAAATCAAAATTTATTTGGATCAAGCTATACAACCTACAAAAGCAAAGACAAATGGAACTAATTTTTTGAACAAAAGAAGACGAAAGAAAGAATCATCAATAAAATTGCATAAGCATCAATTTCAGAAAAGAGAATAGAATGTGATAGACCTTAGTGGAAACATACCATTGCAATGAGAAAACCTAGAATTGGCTTGATTAAATATTGTGCAAGAAACCCAACACCAACCTGCAGGAAAAGAATTCTAAATGTTAATCAAGTAACATATCTAACAGGGATAATAAACGACACCAGACTTCATGGGCTCTCACCGTCCATGGATTACGCAGACATCTTCTGAAATCTTCAAAAGTAAGAGTTAATCCCATGGAGAGCATAAGAAATCCCAAACCTAAAGTGAAGAGGTCGGTTTCCAACCATGTAACCTACAAAACTTAAATCAATTAGGACGAGAAACACCAATAGCTAACTACAAAACTAATAAAAGAAGCATGAGAAAGTCTGAAAAGCATACTAAAGATGGCTTGAAGATACCAACAAGTGTTCCCAAAATAACCTGCACAAAGAAATCATTTTTTCCATTTGAGATATCAAATACAAATCAAAGAAGAGTGAAAGGTATAAGAATATAAGTACCCAAAGTGGAAAAAGAGTCGTTAAAAGTTCAATAATCTTCTCATATTGGCTAACTCCCTTTGGAGTGCTTTCAGGAACATCACCTGGCACATCTGTAGCAGCTTTGCACAAAAATAGGCTTCTCCTGTAAATCAACAATTACTAATGAGCATCAAAAAGGTGTTCAAAATCAAACTCAATCCACATCAAAATTGATCACTCTATAGCTAGTTTCACCTGGAGGAATCTATATCAGAAGAGGGTGCTGCTTCAAGAGGGAGAAATTGTTTATTGCTTTGAATTCTCAAACTAATTCCAGAATTACTAACCGAGAACAACTTAGGAGAATCTGATAAGAACACACCATACAAAATCAGCAAAGAGACTTTTGAAATGAAGAAACAAACAGGATCGAGNTCAATCCACATCAAAATTGATCACTCTATAGCTAGTTTCACCTGGAGGAATCTATATCAGAAGAGGGTGCTGCTTCAAGAGGGAGAAATTGTTTATTGCTTTGAATTCTCAAACTAATTCCAGAATTACTAACCGAGAACAACTTAGGAGAATCTGATAAGAACACACCATACAAAATCAGCAAAGAGACTTTTGAAATGAAGAAACAAACAGGATCGAGGAGCATTGAAGGATATACCTAAGTGATTTTGAGCTCTCCTAGAAGCAGGAGCCCAAGAAGAGCCGATCCTGTAGATGCCACTGCATTGACTAAATTTACCGTCAGTTGGCAAAATTCTGGAGATAGAGGCCATGTGTTCTTCGGGAGGGTATTAGGAACAAGAGAGAAGAAGAGTCAGCGACGTCTCCAAATAAGCAGGAAGGAAAGGTTTTGAGGAGCGTTGTGGAAGATGAGAGCCACACATTTCACCACTAATCCTATCTGAAAAATATCTCAGGAGACGATTTTGATCAGTTTTAGAAGAATTGCAACTCCACTCCATGGGTTTGTTTTTTTAATATATAGTTTTCATTTAAATTGCTTATGACAATGGGTTTTACATATTTTGATTATATTTTAAGACAAACTCTTTTTTTCGACAAAAACTTATCTTCTTATGCATTTTAGTTCTTAGAATCATTAGAAATCTTTGCGGTCATCGTCTTTAAAAGATGTCATTTTTCGAATTGTGTTCGAATAAGCTTTAGAACCTTTAACTTTTTCATGTGTTATCTTTCATTTGGTTTTGGTTTGCCTAGTGTTTTTGGTTATTGCTATTAGTATGTACCTTGCTTTTTTTTGGATTTTTGGCCTTGACTCCGGAAAAAGTTTATTGATGTTGGCATCGCCTCCCGTAATTCTTTCGGATTTAGTTTGTCTCATTAGGATTGTATTATGTTATGGTTCTAATAAAATCTAGTGGAAAAAAAGGACCATCTATGAATCAACTACGTCATAAACTTTTATTAAATATAAGTTTTACAATCACTAATACAAAGCCATAACAGAATTTTAGAAAACAAACTATTACATCACCCGAAAGATGCGCCATATAATAAAAATATATTAACAATAAAGAAATTAATAGATGCTTCTTGATCCAAAAAGTCTTAATCGCTAATAGATTAAAACAATTTATTATATTTCTTCATAGTCAATCTTCTCGTTCTAACCTGACTTGTATGCTATCCAAGCATCTCTATTCTAAAACTCCAGCCACACAACAAAATTGATCGTTTCTATCAAATTATGAAAAAGTGACAATATGATACTTAGAAGATTGTATCATCATATGCACTATATCCTTTGGAACTTCGTCGTGGGCGACCAGACTTCGTGCTTGGACCGATCGGTCTGCCTTCTCCGACTCCAAAACTCCAATTTTGCAACTTTTTCCTAAGGCACTCATGAACCCAAAGGGCGAGCAAAATATTGACGGAGTGGCAGACCCGCCATACAATGCCGGAGAGAAAAACAAATGGTAAATGATATACTATTGATTACAAACATGATTTTCTTTTTGTTCTCTGCTATAATGGTCATCAGTTTTTGCGTCTTCTTAACCCTTGTCTTTGGTTTTGCCATTAAAGCCTTTGATTTCCACAGAAGATGATTACCTACTCTCAACTACCAAGGAACTCTCTCATCTATAATCTATGCATATTCAAAAAAAAAAGGTCAACCACCCTTTTTTATTTGTTTGTAATTTTGTATATTGAATCTTTTCATCCAAAAATGTAGGCGACTTGCCTATCTTTCTTCCACGCTTACAAGTACATGGATCAATAAGAGGTTATGTTCGGTTTTGTAATAAAATGTGTATAAGTTCTCTATAACAATCACTGATCTTGAACCAAATAACAGATTTAATATATGGTTTTACACCTCATTGGAAATCTCCAGTGGAGACTGAGAGTCTGAGATTGTAGCATTTGCAGAAGGAGGTTCTCTATACCATTCATTAGCCTCCCGAGTCATAAAGTTAGCTTCTGCATAACATGTTCACCGCAAATTAGCTCTTTATCAATGTAAAACACTATTGTTAACTTGCTGATACCATCAGAAGAGCATACCAGACAAGAACACATTCTTGTATTGTTCATCATCATATATAAATTGTGGAGGATCTGGTGAACCTATACCAACAATGGTGCTTCCACTGTTTTGCATTTTACCCCCAAAAAAAAAAAATTAGCAACAGTACAAACCCAATAATCATTTCCTACAGTACCTTAACACATCAAGTAAGATCTTTTACTAGCTTCTAATGCATCTATGAAGACTAGTAGAATAATAACAATATCAAAGCATACCTCCCAGACATAAATACGGCATCATATTCTCCGCGCCCAGATGCTATTATACGTTGCTTTAAGCGTTTAAGAGATGGAAGAACTGTAAATGCTGGCAGTTCTGGAAATGTCCAAAGTGTAAAAGATGTAATCCATGTACCATACTGAATCTTTGAATTTAAAGATGTGACTATATTCTTGGAAGAGGAAAGGAGATTGTACCCAAATCGTTTACGCAAATATTTTGAGATATGCCATTGCTGGTGACATTCTTTAGTAACGTCAACGGATCAATGTTGCTTGTCTGGTCTAGATGAAGACGCTGAAAAAAGTAAAAATTTAAAGCTATGAAATCCTCATAAGCTTACAGAGGTCAAATATCAATCATCAGTTTCAGCTGATTACTTTATAGACTTCAGCAGTGGAACATGCCTCTCGTGGCTTTATGAGCACCATTGGAAGATCAAGAGGAAAAGGAGGAGGAAGGTCTTCGACAATCTGCATTAGCATTCAGATTAAAGTTTAACAAAATAAGCTGCATCATGTTTACAACCCCGAAGCTAATTACTGTAGAATTCCTCAAAGGTAAGTAAACAATCTAAACAAAGCATACCTCACCTCTCCCTGTACAATAAGCAGCTCCATGTGAGAAGAAGAAAGGAATATCTGAGCCAATTTCACTTGACCAATCCTGGAGTTCCTTCTCACTGACAATACCTCCATTAAGCTGATTTGCTGCCCAGAGTGCAGTTGCAGCATTACTGCTTCCACCACCAAGTCCAGCCCCGGTAGGAACCTTCTTGTCTAGATGAATCTGTCCACATCAAGAAGACTTTAAATTTTAATAGACTATGCAATATGTTATAAAAGAAATCATTGTTGTCAAGTGTGTTTACCCAAAAGAACTTTTGACTACCAGTTTTCTTCCTGTAAAGGTTAAGTGCTTTTATAATCTGCAAAATACAGAGAATTAGAATAGTGCTTCACCACCTACAGTGATAATCTTATTAGAATCAAGAGAATCATCATCTCACAAGATTTCTGGCATCAACAGGGACTCCAGAGGCGTTGGTAGAAAGACGATCTTTAGATTTTGATGGTGAAATCGAGAATTTAATTGTGTCTCCTAAACTGATCACCTAGACAATACTGAAGACATCAAGACACAATGAGAAACAAGAAAGCTTAAACTTGTGAGGACGAACTTACATGAAACAAAGAAGCTAATTCATGGAATCCATCTTCCCGTTTGTTGGTTATTCTCAAGAAAACATTGATCTGAAGAGTATAAAACATGCCATTGATTCTTAGGTTAGAGAAGAAGAGAGAGTAAGTAGAGAATAGGAAGTGTCTTTTAACCTTGCAAGGTGAAAAGAGCGTAAGCCTTGACAATGGAGCTTCTTTATCTACACAATCGCCAATCTTATTCAGCCTCTCATCAGCATCAAACACTAGCTAACATCACACATCCACAAACATCAGTTCAAACATAAAAAACAGTAGAAATTGTGAGAACCAAATGATGAATGTGGAGAAAACAAAAATTCAAATATTGAGGAACATGAAATCTCTATGTGTAAACTCAGAATCTACCTAACACACATTAGCTAAATCGAAAGTTAATTGGCTAAAATTTATTCGAAGTTTAGCGAAATAAACACTAAATGCTCCAAACATTGACCTAAATTGATATCATTACCTCTACTTGCTTTCTGGAAGCTTTCACGGAAAAACTCAAAAGGGGCCGAACAAGCTTCGGAGAAAATGAAGAAGAAGAAGAAGCGAGACTGGGTGTAAAAGAAGAGCAGGTGAAATTGAGTGATGAGATCAATTGAGGAGAAGCCATTGCCATGGTTGTTTCCGTAGCTAATTTTCTCTTTGATCGAATATGCTAGATATTTTTTTTTAATTAGTCAAGTGAAGCAAAACAATCTTTTTAATATAGCCTTCTATTAAAAATGGTTTATTTCCAAACTAATTCACCAATGCTTTTGTTATGTGCCTGAAGAAAATCTACTAATGTTTTTGTTCTTGGTAGAATTTTTTTTCTTTTAACCTTCATTGTACAACTAAACTTAAATATTATAGATAATATATTTGCAATTAGTAAACAAATACATTTAAAATATATTATTTTGTTTTAATTTTTATTTATCAAAATATTGGTTGAAACTCAAAATATTATACACTCGTTCAAACTGAAATACGAAAACCTACGAATAAAAAAAACTAAATCTAGGAGTGTAGGTAGAGATGAAAATATTCAATTTTAAAATTAAAGAGCTGTTGTGAAAGTCAAAAATAAACATCAACCCACAATTTTACAATTACAACAAGTGGTTGATCTCACACTTTGGTGGAGCCCATTGCCACTTATATTTTCCTATATATAGCACACATATGTCCTTGTAATCGAGACATCACGTTTTCACCAAACCATAATACATAAAGCTTCATCTCTCTCTTGCTCTAATCATTTTCCCTCACTATCACCTGTCTAATATTTATCAGATCGATATTTTCACGGATATAATATTTCAATCCTAAATAAAATATATTCATCCGATAAAATACCATATATATTATAGCACGTTATTGCTTATTGTCATTTTGATGAAAAAGAGTTCTCAGTTCTAGGGAGAGAAAACAAAGAAGTAGGAAAAGAGATAAAATAGAATGTATTCTCTACTTCATCTAGATCCTTCTACAAAACAGTCTGAACAAGAAGTCAAACGAATTATGCATCTATAAAGTATAGCAAATCAACTACCTGATGCGTTTGTAAATACCAAAACGGTAACTAAATCACATATTCCAACTGCAAACGCTCTTGCTCATATTGAAATACTACAAGAGCATGGAAAAGTAGATGACACTCGTGAATCTAGAGTACGCTTAAAGCGTGGTAGACCTATGGGTTCTAAAGATAAAAACCCTAGAAAACGAAAGAAAGTTGAAAGGCTTGATATTCCCCAAACAACAGAGAATGTTTTGGAGGAAACAAATCATGAGCCTACGANCATGAAAATGCTATCAATTACATCCATAACAAAAGAATATGGAAACGAATTGAAATGGATGATATTGATGATGTCTTCTCTTATCTATTATCAAAAGATATAGAAGAAANTGATGATGTCTTCTCTTATCTATTATCAAAAGAAATAGAAGAAAAAAATGAAGATCGAGAACCAAAGTCTGTATATGAATGTCAAAACAGACATGACTGAATCAAATGGAAAGATGCAATACAAGTTGAACCNAAAATGAAGATCCAGAACCAAAGTCTGTATATGAATGTCAAAACAGACATGACTGAATCAAATGGAAAGATGCAATACAAGTCGAACTNAAATGGAAAGATGCAATACAAGTTGAACCGATTCGCTTAATAAATGTAATGTATTCGGACCTATTGTTCTCACACCCGAAAATGTAAAACCAGTTGGATACAAATGGGTTTTCGTAAGAAAGCGAAATGAGAACAACAAGATCATTAGATACAAAACTCGTCTCGTAGCCCAAGGTTTTTCTAAGAGACATGGAATTGATTACGAGGAAACATATTCCCCTGTCATGGATGCTATTACGTTTAGATTCTTAATGAGTCTAGCTGTTAACGAAAATCTTGAAATGTGTCTCATGGACGTCGTTACAGCATATTTGTACGAATCATTAGATATTGATATTCATATGAGGATTCCTGATGGATTCAAAACGCCATAAGCATTAAGTTCTAAACCTAAAGAGATGTGTGCAATAAAATTGCAAAGATCATTATACGGGTTAAAACAATATGGATATATGTGGTACAATCGTCTTAGNTATGTGGTACAATCGTCTTAGTGAACACTTAACAAAAAAGGATATGTAAACAATCCTATATGCCCATGTAATTTCATTAAGAAAGCAACAACTGGATTTGTAATTATCGCAGTATATGTTGATGATCTAAATATTATCGGAACTCAAGAAGAAATACAAAAGGCATCAGATTATTTAAAGGAAGAATTTGAGATGAAAGATCTCGGACAGACAAAGTATTATCTTGGCCTTCAAAATAAGCATTCCCAAAGGGTATATTTGTGCATCAATCCACATATACGAAATGAGTGTTAAAACGCTTTGGTATGGATAAAGCAACTCTTTTAGGTACTCCAATGGTCGTTAGATCACTTAACGTTGAAAATGATCCTTTTCGACCACCTGATGAGAATGAGGAGATATTGGGTCCCGAAGTACCATATCTAAGTGCAATAGGAGCTCTTATGTATCTTGCAAATTGCACTAGGCCTGATATATCATTTGCAATTAATCTCATAGCAAGATTCAGCTTGTACCCTACTCGAAGACACTGGAATGAGATTAAACATGTCTTTCGTTATTTACAAGGGACTATTGATTTAGGATTATTTTATAATAGAAACTCAAATGGTCAAATGATTGGTTTTGCATATGCAAGATATTTTTCAGATC
>OVAV01000535.1:0-17670 GCA_900406375.1 Iberis amara | reverse complement strand
GGGTTAAATTTAACTATGATGCTGGCTTCATAGGATCCCAGGTAAAAGCTACGGCAGGATAGGTGGCTAGAGATGCGATAGGAACCTTCAAAGGAGCTGGACAAGCGACTGGACATCATGTCTCCACAGCCATTGAAGCAGAGGTTCAAGCCTTACTTATTGCTATGCAACAAGCATGGATACAAGGGTACAAGAAAGTTAGCTTTGAAGGCGATAACCAATTATTATACAAGCTTCTTATGGGTAAACAAGTCTCCTTTGTATTAGTAAATTGGCTTAGGGATGTTATATGGTGGGCAAGAAAGTTTGAAGAGATACAATTTGAATGGATTGGAAGGAAATCAAACCAATGTGCTGATCACTTGGCTACTAATCAACTACAAAGGCACTCTCTATTTACATTTCATCGATATCCAACTGTTTCAATATACACTCACCTTTGTAAAGATGATATTCATTTCAACTGATAGATATGTTTGTGTTAAAAAAAAAAAAAACGAGAGTTTGTTACTTGTTTGTGTGACGTCACTTTTTTTAACAGAAATATTCCATGAGACTGGACTATATATTCAGTTGTTGATGAATAATCATTTTTATTGTCACTTTTGCGCCATTTTGAAACTGATTTTTGAGCAAAAAAGAGAAAGAAAATGCATGCGATTTTCTCTCGCAGGGTCTTCGCCGTCGTTGGATCTTCTTCACAGCTAACCAAATCGTTGATGAAGCAACCGTCGTTTTGTCACCGGAGCCATAGTCGCCATCTTCTTCCTTCTGGTTTCTCTTCTTCTCCGGCCACCCGCTTTTCTCCTTCTCTTCTATCTCCATCGAAGAAAATCTATGGATTCTTCTCTAGCACGTTGAGAAACAATCATCTAAAGCTTAAACTCGACAGTTTCTTGGAATCTAGAGTTGGATTCTCTGATTTTCAGCTTCCGAATAAAGGATTCGAGTCTGAGGGTTTTACTGGGTTTCAAAAGCGAAGATGGTATTGTTTCCTTTAAATATTAGGTGCTAATTGTGATCGTATCTTGAGAAAATCTGAGATCGGGTGGAGATTAGTTCCCAATTTTGAATAAATATAATCTTATACAAGTAACCTTCGAAATCATTCTTGTTATTGAAATATCTGAATTCCTTATTAATGATCTTCATGGTTCATATTATAACTATTTTTTTTCCTAGTTAGTTAGATTTTCCTGATAGTCATAGACACTTGCTTTGAGTATGGAAAATTAGTGAAAATGTCTAGTTGGATTTAGGGCTGTGGCTAGTCAATCTACCTTTTTCACAACTTTCTTTATCTTTTCTACTCAAAGAGTAGGCATCAGCTTAGAGTAACACTAGAGTTTCATGGATTCACTTTATTTAGTCGACTTATGTTGTCATTTGGCAGGAAATCTTGGTTTAATGGAGCTAATGGTGTAGTTTTCGGGTTGATAATAGCTAATGTTGCTGTGTTTACAATGTGGAAGGTTTCAGACAACAAAGCATGGATAATAAAACATTTTATGGTCAGACCTCATAGTTTTGAGAACTTTCTATCTTATTTGCTACTGGTTGATCTTTGGTATTTAACTATGATACTTGGTCAGCTATCATTACCCAATTTTATGGCTGGACGCATACACACACTGATAACTTCTGGTTTCAATCATGCTAACATGAGTGGAATCATCTGCAACATGATTGGGCTCTACTACTTTGGAACCAGAGTATGACTCTTTCCTCTATGTTATATATATCTTTCAAAGACATGTTTCCGGAACTATCTGATTAGAGACACACTCACTATCTTTTTTTGAGTTTCCTCATGTAACTGTAACAGTTACCTTTAGAAAGAAACCTCTTTAGATCGATAAATGACTTGGTTCATTCTTGGAAATGTTTTGTTACCTTACCTATTGATCTTTCACTTCAATTATTTATTTATCTCTTGTTTATAGATAGCAACAACTTTGGGGCCACTCTACCTTTTGAAGCTATACTTTGCTGGAGCACTTACTGGCTCTGTTCTCATCCTAAGTATTCATTTTCTAATAAAAACATCAAAGGTATAGAGTAACCAGAATAGTGGCTTTGTAATTTCAAATTATGATAGGTCCATGGATAAGTAGCTTTTCACAATGATTGGTTTTTCAATTCACCTCAAGAGTATATGTACTTGACTGAGTTTGTACTGTTAATACGAAATTATTATTATTATTTTTTTAAGACGAAATTATTTACCCTTTTATCTTGATTATTCGATTATACAGAGGCAAAGAGTTGTCAAAAAGGATCAACCAAAACCCTTTTATGTGGTGGTATGTCTTTTATTCATCCAGTTAAAGGAATTTGTGAGAGTGAAAAACTCATTTCAATTTGTCTACAGGGTTCTGATGTATCTGTATATGCTGTCACACTACTCGATATCTTCCTATACCCAAATGTTACTACATACTTTGGGTTGCTAATGCGAGTACCCACAATGCTTGTAAGGACTCTTTTACATATTCTTCATAATGAGTGAAACTCTTGTCTAATTACTCTCACTCTTTAATATTCAGGGAATGTTAGACTTAGGACAAGACTTGTTAAAGCTGGTAGAGGTGTGTGTGTCTTTGAGAATCTAAATCCACATTTGCTTGGGAACAATATGACTATTTCTTAAGAAATGGACCAACTTCTTGGATACTGCAGGGGACTAAGAAGGAAATCACTTTGGCTTCGATTCAAGCAGGAGGAGGAGCTATGGTTGCAGCCATTGCATGGGCAAGGATTAAGAAAGGTCGATCCTACTATTGATTGATTTCATCTTTTGGTCTGTTAAGTTCTTGGATTTGATGCAAAATACTCACTTGATCTGATCATAATAGTGTTGTAGTGAACTTTGTGACAATGAGACTATTATTACCATGGACATTCTGGGAAAAATAAAAGATTTTTGTATCAATTGATGGGTTTGGTAACATTTGTTTACATTTTGTATGGTATATTTATCTCTTTGTCGTCATAATTGGACCTAATATTTGAACAAAGTATATTATTTTAGGTGGATAAGGTTATTGTTAACATTTACTCCAAGTCCCATCAGGAAGATTTTTGTTTTCTTGACGTCAAATCAACAAGATATTACTAAATCAACAATATTTAATTTGTGTACCAAAAAACTACTTTTTTAGTTCTAAACTTTATAAATCTTTTATATATTTGCTATTTTGGAAACACAATTTTTTTAATGCTATTTCTGAAAAAATAATAAAATAATTCATTATAATACTTTTAGAACAAAATTTTATTTTAATGGTATTTCAATATATGCTTTTTTTTTACACGAAAATAAGAAAGTTTATTACAACGAAGCCACACTATCTTTTGTGGACCAAAATGTATTTCAATATATTCATTTGTTGTAATGTAACCCTCTACTCACATATTTATGAGTTTACATAAAACTTTTTCGGTTACAAATGTGAAATTAATAAAATATAATAAAGATTAAGATCTGCTCACGACTGTGTAAAATATTAACTGTTTTAGTGTGGTAAAGTTTACAATAAAATGTTACAATTATATTTCTTCCCCTTTTTAAATCTGCCCATTACAGTTCCTAGCTTTTTTATATCAGGTTTAGCATTTATATTTCTAGATTGTATTTTTCTTTGGCTTCCGACTTTTGACTTTTAAGTTTTCGATTTCCAATAGTCGAAATCTGTAAAATTTGATGTTTGTTGTTGTTGTAATCCTCCTTTCACTTATAACAAATATAATAGGTGACAAAAAAGCTATCAACCAATAGTAATTTATAATTCTTAATTAATGTTTTTAAAAGTTACAATTTATCAACATTAATAATAAAAAGTTTAGAAATCAATCTTTAAGTAGTAAATCTCAAAAAGAGATAACTATAAAAAAATACCATAATTTTAAAAATCTTTTTTTTAAAAAATACCATTTTATGCTTATCTTTTCTAGTCTACTATTTTAGAAAAAAAACAAAAGACAAAAATACAACTAAGAAATTAAAACATCCATGTGTTACAATTTAATTAGCTTTTCAATTTTTTAGATTTCTTCTTGTTTCGTATTTTTTTTCATATATTTCTTATTCGTGTAAAAACACGTCTGTTAATATACTAGTAAGAAATTTTATCATCTCAAAAGAAATCCCACCACATGTGAAATAGTTCAAACAGATAAATTCACCACGTCATATTTACCAAAGTGATGATGAATTGTTCAGCGTTGGTATTCTTCCCATAAGGTTGTAGGAGACATATCGATATCCTCCATTGATCGTATCAATTCTTAATTGAAGCTAGAGTATTTGTTGGATCTCGCCGAAACCCTTAAAAGAACAACCGACTTCAAATAAATCAAAATTTCATGTTTTTGCATGGGTCTGTGGAGCAGGACGAGTATATACATATACTTTCAACAAAAACTCGACGACATTTTCTTATATTATCTTTGATAATAGTATCCACGTTATCAATATCTATGTTGTGTTTGACTTTCGTTAACAGTCTAGATATTGATAACATGAATCAATATCATGAACAAATGATTGTCTTCCATGGACAATATTTGCCTATAATTTGTCTATATAAATTATATACATGATATCAAAGACAATAATCATGTGGACAAATATCTATTTAGGGAACTTATGGACATATTCTATACAATATACAATTGTCTTTGATGATACAGTCTCACCAATGATGTAGACTAGTTATTCCACGGATAAATGATCTCATAGATTCTCATCGACATTGTTTCCATTGATGTTTTTTTGGTTGTAATCCTCCTTTCGGTTATAATTTAATATAATAACTGACAAAAAAATATCAACCAATAGTAATTTGTAATTCTCAATTAATGTTTTTAAAAGTTATAATTCATCAACGTAAATAATAAAAAGTTTAGAAAATCAATCTTTAAGTAATAAATCTCAGAAAGAGAAAACTATAAAAAATACCATAAATTTAAAAATCTTTTTCTAAAATACCATTTTATGCTTATCTTTTCTAATCTACTATTTTAGAAAAAACAAAAGACAAAATTACAACTAAGAAATTAAAACATCCATGCGTTACAATTTAATTAGCTTTTCAGTTTTTTAGATTTTCTTGTTGTTTCGTACTCTTTTTTCTCATTCTTTTCTTATTCCTCCTTCTTTTTCATGTCGACGTAAAAACACATCCATTGATATACTAGTGAGAAATTTTATCATCTCAAAAGAAATCCCACCGCATGTGAAATAGTTCAAACAGATAAATTCGCCACATCATATCTACTAAAGTGATGATGAATTATTCAGCGCTGGTATTCTTCCCATAAGGTTGTAGGAGACACATCGATATCCTCTATTAATCGTATCAATTCTTAGTTGAAGCTAGAGTATTTGTTGGATCTCACCGAAACCCTTAAAAGAATAACCGACTTCAAAATAAATCAAAGCTTCATGTTTTTGCACGGGTCGGTGGACAAATTTTGATATGGATGCAATCTCATGAACGATTTCTCTACATGAAAACAAGGAACGATTATGTACATATTTATAATCGAGAAACGTGAAGATTAAGGTACTTCAAGACAATATTTTCATTTAAATTGTACACAAGAACAATAAGTTTAAGCATGATGGGTATATACATATACTTTCAACTAAAACTCTACGACATTTTTTATATTATCTTTGATAGTATTATCCACGTTATCAATATCTATGTTGTGTTTGACTTTCGTGAACAGTCTAGATATTGATAACATGAATTAATATCGTGAACAAGTGATCGTCTTCCATGGACAATATTTGCATATAATTTGTCTATATAAATTATATACTTGATATCAAAGACAATAATCATGTGGATAAATTTCTATTTAGAAAAATTATGGACATATTCAATACAATATACAATTGTCTTCGATGATATAGTCTCACCAATGATGTAGACTAGTTATTCTATGGATAAATGATCTCATAGATTCTCATCGACATTGTTTCCATTGACCTTCTAAGTTATTCATACAAACAATAAATTAACAAGTCCTACATTGATTTAACAATTACTTGTGTACACCATTTAAGATATTATTGTAGACAAATTATACATATTCAAGCATCTACTAGCATTTTCTTCGATGATATCAGACTCACCAATAAGATAGTCTCACCAACATAGTTAGTATTTTCTTCAAATATATCTTAACAACTTATGTCACAATACATTTAAAATCTCTTTCCATACATACATTTATGTCTTATGGACAAGTTAGCCTATGAATTTTCGTAGACACATCAATTATATTTGTCCACAATATTCTTATTTCCAGTGGACCATCACAGTCAACATTAACATATGATGTCATATATCTCTAAAAAAAAACATTACTGATACAATTTTATCTTGTCCTACTAATTTGACACACAATTCTCACTTTTTTCATTAAAATTTAATTTGACACAAACCAAACTTTCTTTTAAGAAGTTGGACGCAACTCAAACTCTCTTTTAAAAAAATAGAGGATCAAAATTGTCGGAAAGAAAACTCTATGCCACAAAAAGGTAGTAAATCACGAAATCCAAAAGAAATCTAACAAAATAGTAGAATCAAAAATAAAATCCACCAAAAATGGTATAATCCAAATAATCCCTAAAGTAATTATATAAAAAATCATCTATTTAACAATATACTATAGAGGGAGTGATAAACGTTGTCATCGGAGTGTCACACTAATGATACATTGGACAAAAGAGTTGATTGCGATAAGAAGATTACTCATTGGGTTTAATAGAAACCTAAACAAAGAAATCACATTTATCCTCTGTATCGCCGTAACAATTTTAAACAATCTTTCCCCATCTTCAATTTTTTATTCTTCTTTGCAAATTTTCCTTAGATTTTTCCCGCACTTTCTCAACTCAAAGAAAGGATTTTTCTTTCCGGGAAAATGAAATGGGAGAGGGTCCGACATCAAAACCAACAAGTGGGTCTCGGAAAAAGATGGGGACACACTTGTAACGCCATTAAAGGAGGCAAATTTCTCTATGTATTCGGTGGCTTTGGTAAAGATAATTGCTTAACCAATCAAGTTCATGTTTTCAACACTGGTAAGTTTGGGTTACAAAAATGTCACCTTTTTTGACCTTTTAAGGGTTGTTCTTGTGTATGCGTAAGTGGGTTTTACAAAAGTCTCAATCTTTATTTGATATGTTTAAAGATTTATGTGTAATCTTTAGAGTTATCTTTGTCTCTTACTGTTCCTTCGTGTGGTAGACCCCATTGGCAAAAAACTTATGTTTCTGATCTTGATGTTCGTCCTTTTGTTGCAATAGTCATCCACTGCTTAATAGTCACATTCATTTATGGCAATTTTGTTGCAGAGACGGAGATATGGACTCAGCCTGTAATCAATGGTGTACCTCCTTGTCCTAGGGACAGTCACAGTTGTACAACTGTTGGTGACAATCTTTTTGTCTTTGGTGGTACTAATGGGACCAAATATCTCAACGATCTGCACATTTTAGATACTTGTAAGCTTTCCCAAATCTCTTATTTTATCTGGCTAGTTAGATAGATTAAGAAAAACTGTTTGTGTTGTGGGTAGCTTCGCATACTTGGATATGTCCTGTGATTAGAGGTCAAGAACCTGAAGCAAGAGAGGCTCATAGTGCAACACTTGTTGGTAAACGCATCTTCATATTTGGTGGCTGTGGGAAAACTTCTAATTCAGATGATGAAATCTTCTCTAATGATCTTCACATACTTAACACCGGTACTATTCTAAAGTGATCCTCTCCTTGTGTATTCTATTTGTAACTTAACTGGGCTTTAATCTTTGTTTAGAGACTTTTGTATGGACACGAGCTGTAACAACGGGGAAGCCACCATCTGCAAGAGATAGCCACACTTGCTCAACATGGAAGAACAAAATCATTGTAGTAGGTGGTGAAGATTTGGATGACAATTATCTCTCTGATGTTCATATCCTTGACACAGATACATTTATATGGAAAGAGTTGAATACATCTGGACAGTTATTAACACCTAGAGCTGGTCATGTTACTATTGCACATGAAAGAAACTTGTTTGTGTTTGGAGGTTTTACAAATTCTCAGAATCTTTATAATGATCTTTATGTGCTTGATATAGGTATGTGTAACTAACACCTTCACTTAATGATATACCTTTTTAATGTCTTTTATCGATCTTTTCGGCATTTTGTCTTTGTAGAGACTGGTGTATGGACCAAAGTTGTTGCTATTGAAGAAGGTCCATCTGCTAGATTCTCTGCTGCAGGGGTTTCTTTAGATCCTTTCAAGGCTGGTTTGTTTTTCTTCGTTGGTGGTTGCGATAAGAATCTTGAGGCGTTAGATGATGTTTACTACTTAAACACAGGTTCATTTTACAACCTCTTGATTTGACACTGATTCTTCATTTGGTTGTACTTGTAATCTTATTTTGGTTATTGGGGTTGATAGAAGGTGGATATGATCAAAACCAGTGGAGATTGTCTCTAAGGAAACAAATGAAGCTAAAATCTCAGCAACAGGGATTAGCTCTGGCTATAACCAACACTGATCAAGGTGTGTTACAATGGGAAAATCTTAGGGGTGGGCATTCGGTTTATTCGGTTCGGTTTTTTTGGTTTTTTTGCTGAATTGTACCGAATAAAGGTTCGGTTCGGTTTGACATTCGGTTTGTTCTGTTCGGTTTCTCTTTTTTATACTTAGGTTTATTCGATTCAAAAATCTTAATTTCAGTGAAATTTAGGCTAATTTTCGGTTTATTTTCGGTTCTTTCGGTTAATTTAGGTTTATTCGGTTAGTTTTAGTTCGGTTCGGTTAATATAGTGTAAAATAAAATTGTTGCCGAACCGAACTGAACCGAAAACCGTACTAAACCGAAATAACCGAATAAAACGAACTAAATTCGGGTTCGGTTTATTTGGTTCGGTTTAAATGCACAGCCGTAGAAAATCTTATGATGGAAAGTGTTAGATTTGAAATCTGTTTATGGTTTTGATTGTAGGAAGAGAGAAGCTTCCATTGAACATTGGTCCAATTGATCCAAAGAAAACATATTTTCAAGCCAGGGTAACTGAAAACGTCCCTATAGGTTACACTATAGAAACTGTAATCAATGGGAAGACGCTTCGCGGTGTTTTGTTTTCGAACAAACAAAGCACTGTTCAAATGGCAGATCCAAGCTCTAGTAGTAGGAAAAGGCCTGCTAAATCGGATGCCGATTGTGATCGCAGTGAAAAGATTCAGAGAAGTAAAGATTCAGCTGGTAGTAGCCAACAAGCTGCTCCTAACAAGAAGGTTGCAGATTCAAAAGATCAAGATGGTTCTCAGCTTGATATGGTATGATATTTATCTCTAATAGCTTCAGATATATGGAGAATGTTACTAGATTATATGTAATGAGTACTTTTGCAGGGGACTATGAGTACAGAACCATTGCTGTTTACACTTAATCAGTCGAATGTAGAGCCATTGAGGAATGAGATATCAACAGATGCTGCTGCTAAGGCTAATCCTGATGGAGATTCGTTGCCAAAAAAGCAAGCTAACATTTGAACTTAAGATCTTCATGTGCAATTTAATCAGCTTTTCTTCTGTTGCTGTTTCGTTTTTGTTTGAATTTGCAAGCAAGTGCGATGCCTTGTAAAACAAATACACAAATTCACAAAGGCATTACTTTCTTTTGAAAGGATATTTAGGGTTTTTTTTTTTTTCTGTCAAACTGATTGATGACATAGCAAAACGGAAATATAGGAGTACACAGTCGGAAATAATAAACATAATTCTAGAAACTTAGCCGGCAGAAAAAGAATAAATTTTTGAAACTAAAACCAAAAAGGTAAAATTCTAGATCTAGAAGTCTTCTTTATGGCTTGGTGTCTAGTGTTGTGATGTTTTAGTGTCTCCGTGTGTGATTTTGCGGCTTTGGTTTTGGTCTTCTTTGCTTGCTTTCTTCGGTCTTCTGGCGGTTTTTTAGATTTGTTGCAAATTAGAGTTACCGAGTCGAGCTGTTTTATGCTTGGTTGCTGGTGTGGTGTCTTTTGGTGTTGTCGAAGATTAGTGTTGTCTTTTTTTTTGGCCATTTGGTTATATCTTGTTGGAGTAGCATTTTTTTACGCTTTCGTTGAAAGGTAGAATATGATTCACTATGGTTTTAGGCGCGGGTTGTATCCTCCGCGTTTGATTGTGACCTTTCAGATCGTTTCCTAGATTAAAGTTGATTGTTATTCTTAAATATTTTCCTTTATTAAATTATGTCTCTAGGGTATTGTGTTCATTTCTATCCGCTTTTGCTATCCTGAATAGTATCATTTAATTTAAGGCGTTGTATCCCTTCATATAATATTTGTGGTTGATATAAAAAAGAATCATTTAGTAAAAGAGGTGCTTTTTATTTCTAATTGGAAAAATGAGTAGGTTTGTGGGTTGAATTTGTAATTTGGGTGGTTTTTGGGAAAATATATAAATTATTGCTGAGAATAACCCTCCATATGTAATTCAAAATCAAAAAAGCAATCTATTTTTTTATATATTAAAACTAGAATAAGATTTACATTTTTTATGAATTAAAAATAGAATCATGTGTGTAACCTTCTAGGAAAGTCAATATGCTTCATTATTACAATATACTAAGTCATTATCAAATAAGGAAACTAGGGTGATGTACGAGTAATTTTGTGTCGTCGTCGATATGTTTAACAAATATTAACCGTCATTCTACTTCTTCTTCGTGAACCAATATACGTGTGTTCATATGAACAAAATATATTCATATGAAACAATATGCATTCATATGAATACACATACTTGGAACTTGTTTATATGAATACATTTTGTTCATGTGGCTATATTTTGTTCATGTGAAAATATTTTGTTAATGTCAAGTCATTTCCTTCAATTGTTTTGGACAAGAACTATAATAGACCTGAAGATTAGTAAAACATCAATAATAAGATACATGAAGATCAATAATGCTCTCCAACATGAATAATATGATGATAAGTTCGAAAATCTCGTCCAAAAGTTGATACCAGAATACATGTTCAAACATAATAAATGCATCCTTTTAACCAAAATAAACCAAAACAAAGGTGCAAACTACACCTAGTTATCCTTACTATTCGACTAATCTTCTGGAAATTCCTCAATAATTACTTGTCTGATGAACGAGAAGTAAATTCTGAGCTCCCTCTTGAACTCCGACTCTGACAATTTAAGTTCAACTTCATTAGACAAAAACAAGAGACTCTAAATCAAATAGCTATTGATCAAAGAACAAAAAACTTTGAAATTAAAAAAAAAAAATCAGATGAAGAACTCTAATGCATAACTGAAAAATCAGATCAATAAGAAGAAATCAAAACATGATTTTTGTGTTAACATCTATGATTTTTCGTTTTAAACAGAAGAAAAAATGGAAACACGATTTTTTTCCCTAAGGAGAAGATACACAAGATGAAGAATTCAAAAACAATCATATGAAGAACTCTAATAACTATAAGAAGAAATCAAAAATGGAATTCACAAAACATAACTCTAATGCAGAAATCAAAACCTTTAATTATAAATCGAAAACTTAGAAACCCGAATCACTAAGAACACTAAAAACCCGAACCACAAAATCAATCTACTAATAAAAACCTGAACACTCATATGAACTAATAAAAACACTCAAAACTAGAAGAATCTTATTTAATAACTAAAAAGACATAACAATCTATTAAGAACCCTAAAAACCCGAATCACAAAAGCAAAAAATGTCAAACGAGAAGAGAGCAAAATCGATAAAAACCATATAAAGAACTCGATCTCCAGAAGATCTACAGAAGCTCTAATGGAGGAGGAAAACTCTAATCGCAAAAACCTCTTACAATAAACCGCAAAAGGAGACAAAAGAGACAAGACCAAATCGCATAAAGAGTTGAAAGAGAGACTACCAAACTCGTAGGATGAGGCGGAGCTTATGAACAGTCGATCGGAGAAAAACAGCCGACTGGAGAGTAAATCGGAGATGAAGGCGGTGGATTGATGAAGGCGGTAGATTGTCTTTGAGGAACTTGAGAGAGAGATGACGAAGTTACCTAGGTAAATACGTAAGTTTTTACAACTTTCCTAAAACTTTTTTTACAATTTAGTTTCAGTAAATTAAATAATCAACATAATTAAATTTAGAATATCAATTACAATAATTTTAAAATACATCTATCGATTATAAATAAATTATTTGAGCATAGAAGGAAGGATAAGATTGTAATTTTATAAGGTAAAATACATTAATCACTAATGGATTTTAAACACAACTCATTCTCAAATTAGACAAACAAATAGTGACCAATTCTACAATTTATTCTATAAAAAATCTTTGATGACAAAAAAGAGATACAAATCCAAAATCGGTTTTAAAAGCCAAATACTTGATAGTGGTCCAACTAACATCGTTATCTGTAAAAACTCCTAAAATGTGAAAAAGGCAAAATCAAGGAAAAGAGATAATATGTGGTCCACTAATGACTGATGAATCTTTCTATTAAGAATCACGAATTTACCTCACTATCTAAAATTATATAAAAAATAGAATTATGTAACGATAGTTAGGTAAAGAGACAAAATTCGATACTTACTAGAAGTTTTTGACAAATCATTTACGGTGGGAAACCATGTGCCTAGATCAATGATTGAGCATTATTAATCTTTCACCAAGAACGCAACTAGTATTAATTTCATATTTAGCTTAATTGTGATACTATCATATCACTCGTGACTGGTGCATGCATACGTACAAGGTACAACACCATCGAAGATGGTGATTCATTTTCCATATTTTCATTTTATAATAAAATTTATTCTAATGATGTTTTATGTGAAGTAACACTATTCATTTCTTTATTTTCTTAAATAAACTTTTTTAACTGTAAATTGGTTTTTTATCTTTAATTTGTTTATACTTATGTTTAATGAGTATTTCCACAAAATACTAAAAAAATAAATTTATGTTCTATAAGTATCACACCCTTCTAATTATTCAAAAATATTATTAAATATTTTCATCCTAAAGTACCACAAACATAAAATTGAATTTTAAAAGTTTAGAATTAATTTTTTGAAGTTGGATTTACTAATAATTGTTTAGAGTTTAATTTTGAAGAAGATAAAATTTAGGTTTGAGGATTAAGGTTTTAATTTTAGATTTTAAAGCTATTTCAAATTAGTGGTATTTGTAGTAAACATTTTGTGGTACTTTTTTGAACAATTAAGAATGTATGGTATTTTTAAACCACAAACTATAAAAAGCTGGTATTTTTGAAAATTTCTCATAATAAATTATATATTTTGATTTGACCAAAAAAATTATATATTTTGATATTATCCATGTATCTATTATTTTTCTTTATCAAATTAATTTAAATGTTAAAATATAATAAGAACATATATTTTGAGATTGTCACATGAGACGTTCGATAGTGACATGGCCGGCTAGACGTGAAGAGAGACTAATTGGCTGGAAAGTTCTAGCTCGAGGCTGGTTTTAAAATTAAATAAAGATGGTGCTTCTCAAGATAATCCGAGATGAGCATCGGCTGGAGGAGTTTTACGAGACGGGGAGCTGGTGTGTGGGTTTTGCAGTGACCTTGGCGTATGCTCGGCACCGTTGGCAGAGTTTTGGAGCGTCTATTATGGTTTGTTTAGTGTATGAGAGTTTGGTGTGTGGAGATTGGAGGTAGAGATTGATTGAAAAATGGTTGTGGGTTTTCACAAGAATAGTATTGGATATTCACACCTATTATCGTTCCTAGTATGCTTGTGTTATGACTTTCTTTCAAAGGACTGTACGATCCATTTTTTACACGTGTTTCGCAAACTTAATCGGTTAGGGGACGACTAAGCTAATTTAGCTTTTTCTTTGCCCCTTGGGTTTTCATAATTTTAGTGTTAGTCTTGTAGAAGTAGCCTATTTAGTTGTTGATGATACTAATGGGTATGTTATACCAAGACAAATTCGATTGTAGTTTCTTTTGTCCTACAAAAAAACTTAAATTTTAAATTGTACAACTAATATCACAAATAAATATAAATAATTTTAACACAAAATCGACTTACATCTATAATTAAAATAGAAATTAAATACTTAATATGTTGTGTATTGTAATTATATTATTATGACCATCTTTAGTTTTTTTTTTGTTAAATAATGATTTTATTGAACTAGGGTTAAAATAAATATTTGGGTAAAATAGCAAACTTGAAAAAAATTAAAAGTATCATTAATAATTAATTGTAAACATGATTGTAATATAATTTGAAACATTATTTCTATACTCATCTGTTTCATTTTAATTGTCTTTTTAGAGTTCAATTTTTGTTTCATTTTAACTGTCATTTTATGTTTCCAATGTATATTTTAACTAAATTTTTCAATTTTGTCCATATTCTCTTCGCTCATTAAATATCAAAAATCAAATAATATAATGTATTAACTAGGGGCAAAACGTATAATTTACGTGTTTTTTTAATTTATGTGAAACAACTTTAAAAACAATCAAATAGAAACAAAAGGAGTATTGAATAATGAAATAAACTTAGAAATTTTGCTTCATTTTTAAATAAGTGCATTGTGAAAAAGAAAAAAGTGAAGTCAATCATTGAATATGCCCTAAGACACATATATACATAAAAGCTTATGGGCCTCTTCGTTTTGGCGACAACGACAGATTTTTGTTTGTTTGCCTATCGCTAGCGACCAGCGACTAAAATCTGCGACAGGTCGTCGTTCGTTTGTCAGTACCAGCGACAGCGACCAACAACTCAAACCGGCGACAACGACAAAAATTTTCGGTCGCTGATTTTTTCAGCAACTGGTCGCTCCGGTCGTTGCGACAGCCAAACGAACAGCGACTGGTCGCAGCGAGACAGATTCAAAAAATAAAATAAATTATTAAAGTAAATAAAAATCATAATAAATTAAAATGAATTCCAAAAAAATATAAATAAATTTATTAAATTAAATAAAACAAGTTTTTTTGCTGAAAAACGCGTTTCCGCTTTTTTGGCGGGACAACACGTTTCCGCATTTTTTGCGGGAAAAATGCGTTTATGCGTTTTTACGGGAAAACGCGTTTCTGCGTTTTTGCAGAAAAATGCGTTTTCGCGTTTTTGCGGGAAAACGCGTTTCCGTGTTTTTGCGAGAAAACACGTTTCCGCGTTTCTTGCGGGAAAACGCATTTCCGCAATTTTTGCGGGAAAACGCGTTTCCGATTTTTTTTGAGAAAACGCGTTTCCGCGTTTTTTTACGGGAAAATGCATTTTTGTTTTTTTGCGGGAAAACACGTTTCTGCGTTTTTTGCCGAAAAACGCCTTTATGCTTTTTTTTGGCGGGAAAAGGCGTTTCCGCTTTTTTTTGCGAGAAAACATATTTCTGCGTTTTTTACGGAAAAACACGTTTCCGCTTTTTTTGCAGGAAAATGCGTTTCCGCGTTTTTTTGTGGGAAAACGCGTTTCCGCTTTTTTGCGGGAAAATGCGTTTTCGCGTTTTTGCGGGAAAACGCGTGTTCTAGTGTTTTTGCGAGAAAACTCGTTTCCGCATTTTTTGTGGGAAAACGTGTTTCCGCTTTTTTGTGGGAAAATGCTTTTCTGTATTTTTGCGAGAAGACGCGTTTCCGCGTTTTTTGCAAGAAAATGCATTTCTTTTTTGTAGTAAAATGCATTTCAACGTTTTTTGCGGAAAAACGTGTTTCTGCGTTTTTTCTGGAAAATGCGTTTCTGCTTTTTTTCGCGAAAACCCGTTTCCGCTTTTTTGCGGGAAAACGCATTTCTGCGTTTTTTTGCAGGAAAATGCTATTCTGCTTTTTTTGCGAGAAAACACGTTTTAATTTAAGCTTTATCATTTTAGTCTTTTACACAATTACGATCAACCGAAATGCAGTTTTAAATTTTTATTTTCGGTTTTACTGGGTTTTTTCCGTTTTTTCATATTTTTTCGGGTTTTTTTTCCGTTTTTCGATACAAAATGGGTTTAAATAAACTTCTCAAAACCGAACCGAACCCGAATATTTTCAAACCGAACCGACCTGATTTAGACTAATATCCTAACGGTTTTTATATTTCCTAACCAGAAAAAAAAACTGAAAACCATTTAAACCGAACCAAAATCCAAATGCCCAGAACTAGCCGCAGCGACAGCTAAACGAACAACACATCGACAAATCGAAGCGACAGCCTGTTGCTGTCGCAGCGACTGCGAAACAAACAACAGAAAGTGTCGCTGTCACTGTCGCTACGACTGCAAAACGAATAACAAATGTGTCATTGATCGCTGTCGTTCGTGACAGGTAAAAGAAGAGAGCCTATGCTTTAAGTTTGGATCCAACGACAAAGAGTAAATGCTAAGAAAGTTGGAAACTAATCACGAGATAATTACTTAAGTAGCTATATATACCAACCATACTCATTTCTATCATTAATTCTTAACCAATTTCTTTGACGTGTAGTACCAAAAACTTTTGTTTTTTCTAGTGAAATATTTTGTAATTGTTTTTCTTGTACCATGAGGAAAATGCTACAATTTCCGATAACCATTTTTTTTTGTTATGAATCATAGAGTATAAATGACTCAAAATGGCTAACAAATTAAATATATAATTGTATGATACGAAAATATATTACAAATTGGAGATCAAGTATATAAAATTCCAAGTTGTCCTCGTTGGCGACCTAACCACTAAAGATTGTATTCCCCAACTAATTTTGCGACTAATTATATGTAGCAAGAAAAGAGAGACACATTAGTCTCTTTATTTATGATACATAGTAATTAATAAATTGCTCAATTATTTCACCCTCAATTGCTTTTAATAAGTAATTAAGTACCATGCAATATTATTATTTTTTCTTGTAATTTCAGTATATTTTTTTTTCTTTAATCAAAATTAAAGCAGTTCCATACAACAAAACAAAAATAAGAAATAGAAACGACTTCCACTATGTGAAAAAATAACAATTGTTCGAAAGTATCGAAACTTTATGTTTACACTTTACACAACAATGAAGTATGTGGTAGCTCGGGATACCCACTATTTGTTTGTTCTTTCGTGGCTCCAAATGACCTTATACTAATAATCAAGTAAATTGTCAATATAATATCAATTACTCCCTCCGTTTCACAATATAAGTAGTTTTAGAGAAAAAAATTTGTTTCAAAATAATTGTTGTTTTCACTTTTCAATGCAAAATTTAATGTATTTTTGTGTTTTTTGACTCTTTATATTCTGCAGAATGATTTATTATTGGTTGGTTTGTTTTGGAATGCGGTTTTTATCTTGGAATGTTAAAAATTAAATAATTTTCTTAATAGTTGTGCCATAACCTTAAACTACTTATATTGTGAAACAGAGGGAGTATTAAAGTTAATGATTTTTAGTAGTTTTTTGGGGGAATTGCAATGAATATATATACTCTAAAATTAATTAAATGTATCCTACATCTACCTACATTTTCTCTCATGACAATTGTTCATAAATGCAGTTTTAACCTTTCTCTTTCCTTTCCACTCTCCTTCTCTCTTTCTATCACTCTCTCTCACTTGTTTTTTTTTTTTCCACCCCTTTCGTTAATATACTATAACTACTTCAGATATACGGACTACTGAAATTTATATTTTG
>OVAV01000533.1:0-17678 GCA_900406375.1 Iberis amara | reverse complement strand
TCATTTTCGAAATTTTCCGTGGTATTTGAGTGATTTTCTCTTAAAAAAATAACACCTACTTCCCTAATCCACCTAAAATCATTTACAAATTCATTAAAACACAAATCACCTCAAACATAACAAATATTTGTTGAATAAACATATAAAAGTCTATAAAGTGATCATATTGAAAATGGTGCATTTATGATTCCCTTATCAATATTATTATTATCTTATGCTCATCATGTATAAATCTTTCTTATAGGATTGCTTATCTCTCTCTAAAAATCTTTCTTCTCTGGCTGTGTTTTATCTTCCACTGCTTTTGTGGCTGGCGTCCGGCCTTACGCCGGCGCAGAGCCTGTTTTCTTTTATTTCTTACATTTTTTTGGTGTTGCTATCTTTTAAACTCGTTGATTTTCCTTCCTCCCCTCTTCTTTCTTTTTTCCGGTGTCTCTTCACCTCCTGCATGGGGCGCTCATTCGGTGGTTGGCATCCTCTTTGTCCGACTAGCTTAGTTGGCTTGTCATTAAGGAGTGCGACTATTTTCTTCTCAGGTTGGAGCGTCGATTTTGGTGGTTCCGTCCAATCTGTAACGACCATATTGATATTACTCGGTTTTAACACTTTATAGTGGTCCTCAAGACTATCTTTTCTATTACTTTTAGTTTTTAATTTTATTTTTAGACTACAAAAGCATTGTGGTTTAGTTGTTTTTAGATTATGCTTTATTCTATCTAGTTTTTACAGAGGGGTACAAATTACATAACCTGTATTTGGAGAAGTTCTTCTGAACCCTGTTTTTATATACCTATATCTATAGTTATTTTATGTTATTGATTACGTGTTCTTTTTTTATTATGCTTTTCTTTTGCTTTTAACATGTATGAGTAGTTTCATAGTTAGGTTTTAGAGTTTCCCAAGAAAACTTGTTAGGTTCTTATTCTAGTTTTGTTCTTAATGTCTGAATTAGCTTGATCACCTAGTTCATGATAATAGGTTGATAAATACAAAGGGATTTTGTTTGGAAATATGATATAGTCTAGATGAATAAATGTATTTGATTGTGGGAGTATTGTCTTAGATGTTTATGAACTTTTCAAATCTGAACTTAATGAATGTTTGAATTATCTAAATACGGCATGAGTTTATCTTTAGTAATTCGAACATAGTGATTTAATACTTCGAAAGGAGATTAATCTGAAATTGTCTTTTGAGTTGAGAACTATTTTTATTGATAATCCTTGCATGATAATCTGAACTGTTGAACTTGTCTACCTGTGGATTTCCTAACACATAGCGTTTTATTTTATTGATTTATTTTAGTTTTTATTATCATTTTAATTTGCAATCACTTACAAACAACTTTTATTTTGTCCTACCTAGATTTGCTTATAAGATTAATAGTGTAACCTTGGTCTATGTGAATTCGATCTCTAATATACTACTGCGTTTTCTGTGCATTTGTAGTGAATATATTTGGGCTAAACCTGAGTGTATCACGGATCTGCCCTTTACTTACTTGCATGGTCTGGATATGTGGGCTATGCATTGAGATCAGAATTGTCGGTTCTTGGGTTTGTTTAGCAAAGGATTACTGGTTTTGCAGGATTAGACATGCAGAAGGCGGAAGGAAGTTGTGGCTGGTCCATCATTTTGTTCCTATGATTGGAGCTCCGGTGGTGTCAATCGGCGAGTGGGATCTGAAGCATTTGAAAGAGCAATTTTGTTTGGGCTTTGATTTGGGCCGGTTACAACCTTGTTGCAGGCCCTGTCCTCTTTTGTGTTATAAACATCCCATAAGCTTTAGGTTATTTTGCTCTCTTTGTAATATGTTCAACGTTTTTTTCTTAGCTTAGTCGCCATGTTTAATACTGTAGTTTTTGGGTTTAGTCGTCTTCTCGTCTTGCTTAAGGTTAGATTAATTTCCCAAATAGAGCAGAACAACCACTTCTTGCTAGTTCTACTAGCTGTGTTGATGGGGTGTTATCCTACAATGCTAGAACTTGTTCATAACTCTATTAGGAGCTATATTAGCCTGTTGGCGAGTCCCTACTTCGACTTTATGTCGAGTTATTTATCCCCTCAGCGGGATTTTGCATCTTACCCTGTAATGTGTTTCGTTATACCCTGTAGTGGATTTGTATATGTCATCTTTGGGTTTCTCATCTAATCTGAATGAAATCATATTGACACCAAAAAAAGACTTATGGGATTGCGAAAATTTTGATTAAGGAAACAATAAGCAACTTTTTATGAAACCGAAGAGGAGACGGGAAGATTTTCTCTTTTCTTAATTTTTAAAACCGTCTGTAGTGTGATGCTTATGTGCGGTTCTAGAATCCAAAATACAATCGCATCGAAATCGTTTTTGGACCGATCTCTGCCTATATTGCTGCCTCTACAATAATATGGTTGGGTAAATCCTGAGCGTATCATTGATTAGAATATATTTAATAATGTCAGTTAAAATAGTAGGTATATATTGAGAAAATAGTTATTTATAGAAGAAATGATTCTGGACCGAACTGACATATCTTTTTTCACGAAAAGTAACATATGAAAACCTATGAAGTTGGTTTAGTTCTATAAGATTAACTACTTATTTTGGGAATATTGAAATAGTTGATTCAAATATATTTAATTATGTATGATAAAAATAACATTTTCATAATAGTGAAAACAATAAATTACACTATTAAATACTATGGGCTGAGCCAATATAACTTTTTATCGAAAAGTAATATAGGCTAAATCAGTATATCCCTTTCTCGGAAAGTAACTTTTGAAAGCCCATCAAAAATAGCATCTGGACTGGATAGTTAATCTCTTTTTTAATGAAAGTGTCTCTAACCCACACAATCTATACATTATCACATCATTATCTCTTTTCCTTAACTCTTATATAAAGACTACACGTGCTTGACTCTCTTCTCACACCGCAAACAAAACATATAACCAAAATCTATGAGAGATCTAAAAAAATAAAAGCCTTCAAGTCAAGAGGAAAGGCCAAGATTGCTTGTAGCCAAAATGACGACCTAAGAACCAATATCAAGAAGAAGATGAACAATTGATTTTACTCGGGTTTAACGCTTTACAGTGGGGATTTATGTTTACTATTAAGCGTTATCCAAAATTTTCTTTGCAATTTGGTGTCTTTTACAGGTTTCTAGGTGTTCGAGTCGTTCTGAAACAAAAAGATGGATTTCTGCACAAAATGGGTACAGTTTGACATATGTAGATGTAGAGTCCAGCACCAAAGTCAAGAAATTTCCAACTATTGAAGATGTTCCAATGGATGGATGCAGATGAAATTTGGACACAATATAGCCACGTGAGTTAGCTTTCATATGGAGGTGGTTTGAAGTCAATCCATTGGTGCAATCAAGAGTTATGACAATTTTACTAAAGACTAGTCAAGCTGTCTTGCAGAAGAAGCACGTGCAGACAGAACCACCGTTCTCCTAGAGAATGACCGTTCTCTCCTTCCAGAAATCCTCTGAAATCACAGAACGAACACCAGAATGATCGTGCAAAATCTCTTGGAATTATCCGGACTTGAAGAATAATCGTTCTCTTCACCCGATAAAATTTAGAAGATTTGCGAAAGTTGCAAAAATGGTCCTCAGGACTTGGTTTTTTCTATTTTTGGAGTTTTTTTATTTTTGCGCTATAAAAGCCTTTGGCTTGGTTTTATTTTCATTATGCTTTATTTTTAGTTCTAATTTTTCACAGAGGGAGACGAATTACATAACCCTTTTGTGGAGAAGTTTTTCTGAACCCTATTTTATTAATCTATATCTATTTTCTACTTTTAATTATGTGTTCTTCTTTGATATTGATTTGCGTTTGCTTTTCAATATTTGAATAGTTCCATTATTAGGTTTTAGGGTTTCCCATGGAAACCAGGTTTGATAATTAGGGTTGTCATAAATTATTGGAATTTTTAGGTTCTTAATCTGGACTTGTTCTTAATGCTTGAATTAAACTGGCCACTTAGTTCATGATTTTAGGTTGATAAACACAAAGAGATTTGGTTTAGAAATATGACGCAGTCTAAATGAATAAATGTCTTTTCTTGCGATAGTATTGTCCTAGATGTGTATGAACATATTGAATCTAATCTTATTGCTTGTTTGAATTATCTGAATTCGGTGAGAGTTTGTCTTTAGTAATTCGAGCATAGGGTTTTAATACTTCGAGAGAAGATTAATCTAACTTTTTCTTTTGAGTTGAGAACTATTTTTCACTGTAAAATCCTTGCATGATAACCTATGGATTTCCTATTGCCTGACGTTTTCGGTTATTAAGTTTATTTCGTTTTAATTGCTGCTTTTATTTACTATCGTTTACATAACAACCGTTTATTTTTATGCTTAGCTTAATTCGATTTTAAACTGAAAGTGTGCTTTTATGATCTCTGTGGAATTCGACCCCGTTCTATACTACTTTGATATGTTCTCTACAATGTAGATTTAGGAATTAAATCATGAGCCTATCAACAACTTGATGACAAAAATCCAATGAACTAACATGTGTAATTTGTCTGTTTGTTTGATCTTTTTCAGCCATGATGATAACAAGTTGGCAGTGTGGCCATCTCAAGAGGACGCTAAGTCACTCATCGACCATTTTTATTCATTACCTGAACGTAAGAGCAACATACATCAAGAGACATACATCAAGAGAAACATAAAAAAGATTAAAAAGAAATTAGCTAAGTCTAAACAGGTAATCATGGAGCTTGAGATAAATGAACTCATGTCACAATATCGTTATGGTTGTCTTATTGGGAATTTTCTTTAAGAGAGATTAATAAATTAATATCATATTCAAACTAGAAGATTATGTCGTTAAAGAAAGAGTTAGGTTCTAGGGGACATCATGAGGCTGAGACCACCCCGAGTGCTTTTAATGTTGATGATTGTGAAGTCCAAACACATTGTGAAGAAACTCTTTTACCCCTAAAAGTACATGGATTTGACTTAAACTTGTTACCAGATGATGATGATGATGGTAACATGAAGATCTATATAGGAAGTTTTTAACTGGTGAACAATTATAAGAATATGTGTTAAAAATAAAGTTGATCTTTCTCTGCTGTTATAACTAAATAAGTTTGATATGGTAATAAAGTGGTAATGTTCTAACAGTTTTTTATTTAGAATATGATAAACCCTCTAAATTTATATCACTGATTGAATCTCTTTATATGTGAATTACCTTTTTATCTTCTTCTCTATATTGTATTTTAACTAGGTAATTTCAAAAAGTTCTTTTGTTTTGTTTTGGTCAAGTTTTTGCCGGGTCTTTTTTGGTTATAATGTGACATAAAATATTACTAAAATGCCCAAGTAGAATCGACATAGAAATGACATGGAGCAACAAATATTAATGTTTAACAATCTATAAATAAAAAACCTTAATACGCAAGATATTTTTCTCGGATCATTTTCTCTCTTTCATCATACTATTACTATCTCGTACGAATTTGTTAATGTCAAAACCCCCTCAGCAGGATTTGGCCTTAGCTAGTATCACTTCTAAAAGTTGACCCAGCATGTAAACGAAAGCACTGACTGAGAAAGCTATCCATCTAAGTACATCAAAAGGACAATTGAATACCCATTGCGTAGTTGAACCGAGGTGGATATAGGCGCAGTCCGAGCACGTGAAGATCAGGTCCAAGCGTTTCCGGATTCTTAGGGATATGCCAAAATGATAAGACAACCAAAGTAGAACTAACCGAGAAGATCGGAACAGAATGTCGAGAAGTTAGGAAGCCCGAGCTGAATTGGAGTATTATAAAAGGAGCAAGAAAGAGAAGGAGAAGGATATTTTTTGGCCATTTTTTCTAAAGAATATTCATACAATCGCTTGTGACTCAAAGTGTACCAATCTCAATACGAATCAATAAAATCCTTTCTTTATCAATTTGTGTTGTGTATTTTTTCCTTATTTAATGAGAATCATCGAATTCCTGATTAAGATCAAGTTAATAAATTGTTCTTGTGGATTCTAACGTCCACAAATTGGCGCCGTCTATGGGGAGTTTAAGGATTCTTTGACGAAAAAAGCAAAACCGCAGCTAGATCCAACGCTATCATGGCCGATAACGCATCGGCGCAACCAGACGGATATGCTAGCACAATCCAGGCGCTCCGCCAATCCGTGCAGTCTATGTCGGAGAAGTTGGATATGCAAGATGCTCTGAACCAATCCCTGCTCGATCGACTCGATAAGATGACGAAGGACACTCGAATCCCGTCTTCCCTAGGTGACGAAAGGGACCAAATCGATCTATCTGAAAGCTCCGAAGCGGAGTCCAACAAGTATGAAGAGGACACTCGAATCCCGTCTTCCCGAGTCGAAAAACGACCTCAACACTCGATCAAAGAGATCTAAGAGATGAAAAACTCCCTTCAGGAGGCAGTTCGACAAATGAATTCCATGGTTCACCAGGCCATCAACTCGGCCCCCGAATTAGACTGATTAATGGAGGAAACGATTCGTACCCCATATGCCCCACACATAAAAAACGCCAAGGTAAGGAACCCCAAAAAAATCAAAATCCCTTTTTATAAAGGAAAGACGGACCCCAACGCGTACATGACGGCCTTCCGCATCGCAGTCGGTCGAGCTTAGTTCGACGAACATGAAAAGGACGCGGGGTATTGCCAACTCTTCAATGAACATCTTCAAGGACCAACACTCAGTTTGTTCTCACGACTACCTGAGGGTTCGATCCACAGTTTTAAATAGATGAGCTTGATGTTCCTGAAGCATTATTCGGTGTATATCGAAAGAGATATTTCAAATGCAGACATGTGGAGCATGACCTAGGGTCCGAATGAACCCCTCCGACAGTTCATCGATAGGTTCAAAGAAGTAATATCCCGAGTGGTGGTCACTGATAATGATGCCATCGCCGCCCTCAAAAACGCGGTCTGGGGAAAGTAGGCATTCCGAAAGGATCCGATATTAACCCTCCAGCAACGATTGACGACGCATTGCACAGGGGGAAAGTATTAGCACGAATAGAAGAAGACCTGATCGAAATGCGAAAAAGGAGCTAGGAGAAAAACCCTGCAAGCCAGCCAACTGCACCAAGACGCAATTCCCCAGCAGGGAACCAAAATATTTTTGTTGGGAAACCCAAAAGTGGGCCCTAGAACCAATGGAAGCGACCTGAGGAGCAAGGAAACATTAAGAAGCATTGCGATTATCATAACCAAGATGGACATTCCACCGAAAAATGTAGAAGCTTTACGTATTTCCTCTTCAGAAAATACCAATCAGGGGAGCTAGTAGAACCCAGCAAGGCAAAGGCGGCAGGTGCCCAGCCAGAGAGAGATGAGCAGAACGAAGAAGCTAATCCTCTGAAGAAAAACCGGGAAGACCTGCCTCAGATGGCACCGACCCCGCCATTTAAGAAGCGGATTAATATGATCATGGGAAACCACCAATTTGGCCTTAATTCAGTCACCGCAATCAAAGCATATGGACGAAGAGCGGCCTCGTGTGAAAAGTGTCAAACCAAGCTCCAGAAAGCAGGAGAACATATCCTGTTCGATGAGATGGAAACTATCGTCCTCGATGTCCCCCACGCCGACCCACTGGTAATCGACCTGATCCTGGAAGAATATGAGATCGCTAGGATACTTATAGATACCGGAAGCTCAGTGGACATGATTTCCAAAGAAACCTTGACCAAAATGGACATAGATCTCTCGCGTATAGAAGGGCCTCCTACGCCTTTAACCGGTTTCACAAGTGAAACCTCCATGGCGATAGGGACTATCAAATTGCTCATGCACGCAGCAGAAGTGTCAAGAATGATCGAATTCACGGTAATAGACCGACCAGCGATATACAACGCAAATCTAGGAACGCCCTGGATAAACGCGATGAAAGCGGTACCCTCCACTTACCACCAATGCGTCAAATTCCCTACTAAGGAAGGAATTAAAACAATCAAAGGAAGTCAAAGGTCAGTCCGAGCCTGCTATCTGGCTAAACTCAAGCTCAGAGAAAAAGCTTTATAGCAATTACAGATTGGGGAACCAACCCCATCAGGAGCATCGTGCTATGAGGAACCCAAGCTAGACGAAGTGACGCAATATTGCATTGACCCAGGATACCCAGAACGTTGCGTCGGAATAGGGTCCAAACTACAAAAATATATAAAAGAGGAACTGATCAAATTCCTTAAAGAAAACAAACACACCTTCCCCTGGAGCATGACAGATATGCCTGGAATAACCTTGGACATTATGTTTCACAAATTGAACCCAATTTATAAACCAGTTAAGCAGAAGAAACGCAAGTTAGGCGCCGAACGAGCACAGGCAATTCGAGATAAGGTGGAAAGACTATTGGGCGCAGGATCGATCACCGAGGTAAAATACCCAGAATGGCTGGCAAATCCCGTGGTGGTGAAGAAAAAGAACGGGAAATGGAGAGTGTTCATTGACTTCACAAACTTAAACAAAGCATGTCCAGCTGGTCGAAGCCACAACTGGTTACAAATTGCTCTCTTTCATGGAAGCTTTCTCCGACTACAACCAAATACTCATGCACCCAGACGATAGAGAGAAAACGACATTTCTTACCGACATAGGCATATACTGCTACAAGGTGCCACTTACCAACGCCTAGTCAACAAAATCTTCTCAGAACAGCTAGGTAAAATGATTGAAGTATACATAGACGACATGCTCGTCAAATCCTCGGACGAAGACGACCACGTAGGGGACCTGAGAGTCTTTTTCCAAGTACTGAACACCTACGGCATGAAACTGGACCCGACCAAATGAACTTTCGCTGTCACCTCAGGATCCTCGGCTACCTAGTAACCACAAGAGATATTGAGGCTAACCCAAAGCAGATCAGCGCGCTGCTACGAATGCCGTCACGCAAAAATATGAGGGAGGTGAAAAGGTTGACAGGACGCATAGGAGCCCTAACTTGATTTATATCCAAATCTACCGAAAAATGCCTACCATTCTACAACCTCCTCAAGGGGAATAAGAAATTCATCTAGAACGAAGAATGCGAGCTAGCATTCAAAGACCTGAAAACCTACATGATGACGCACCCCGTCTTATCTAAACCACAGGAGGGAGAAACTATGTTCCTGTACATCGCAGTGTCTCACGCAATTAGCTCAGTCCTAGTACGCGAAGAGCTCGGCAATCAAAAACCAATATTCTGCAACAACAAAATTCTAGACGACGCAGGACAAGATATCCAACGATAGAAAAACTAACTCTTTCAGTAGTTCATTCGGCTAGAAAGTTGCGATCCTACTTTCAATCACACTCTATTGTCGTCTACTCTAATCAACCGTTATGAACGATTCTGCACAGCCCTAACCAATCAGGGAGACTTTCCAAATGGGTAGTCGAGCTTAGTGAGCATGATATAGAATTCAAGAGTAGAACTTGCAAAAAATCCTAGGTCTTAGCGGACTTCCTAATAAAACTACCCCTTGAGATGGAAACAACATCCAAACGCCATGAGGCACGGTGGTCCCTGTATGTCGACGGAGCAAGCTCTAAACACGGATCATGAGTAAAGCTATGGTTGATCATCCCCAACGGAGGAGATGATTGAACAGTCATTCTGACTGAATTTCGCAGCATCAAACAACAAAGCCGAGTACAAAACGATGATTGTCGATCTGCGCGTGGCAGCGGCAATCGGGGAAAAACGGGTTAGCGCCTATTGCGACTCCCAGCTAGTTGCAAACCAATTTAGCGGCGAATACGAAACAAGAGACGATCGAATGGAAGCATATTTAGATATGGTAAAAACATTGTGTAAAGAATTTGTGGAGTTCGACCTGATCAAAATTCCCATGGGGGAAAATACACCCGCTGACGCCCTTGCCGCTCTGGCATCGACCACAAATCCTCAAACGGCTAGAGTCATACCAGTCGAAACCATCGATAAACCCAACATCTTCATACCTAATACAACCTGCGTCATATAAGAGACAATAGAAGAATACAACGCAAATTCGGACCCTGAGGACGTCGAAGAAGATGAAGTCCCAATGGGAATAGACGAGGTCGAGGTGGAGATACACTGGAGAATCAAAATACTTGCATACATCACCGACGTGATCTTACCGCTGAAGAAATGGGATGCCAGGAAACTCAAAGCTAAAAGTGCAAGATACACTCAACTAGATGGGAACCCTTACAAATGGAGCGTACGTGGTCTATTACTGAAATGCATCTTCGGACACGAAACAAAGAAGATCATAAGGGAGGTCCACAACGGAGCATGCGGAAATCACTCAGGTGGTAGGGCGCTAGCAATCAAGATCAGCCGATACGACTACTATCGGCAAACCATGATCACGGACTGCGAACAACACGCCCTGAAATACGAGAAATTCCAAAAACATTCTCCATTGATATACAAGTCTACTAAGGAGATGCAATCCATCACAGCACCGTACCCCTTTATGCGATGGTTCATGGACATAATTGGTCCCATGCACAGATCGAAATAGAAGCGCTTCCTGCTCGTCTTAACTGACTATTTTTCTAAATGGATAGAGGCCGAGTCATTTTCCAAAGTCAAATCCGACAATGTAAAGTATTTCATCTGGAAGAACATAATCTGTCGACACGGGATCCCCTACGAAATACATACTGACAAAAGCCCCCAGTTTACATATGACAAGTTCAAGGATTTTTGCGAAAGAATGAGGATAAACTTAACCTACTCGACTCCATATTACCCACAAGCCAACGACCAAGCCGAGGTCGTAACCAAAACAATATTGGACGGGCTAAAAAAGAGACTAGACGGGAAAAAGGGGAGATGGGCTGAAGAGTTGGAAGGAGTACTCTGGTCCTACCGTATAACACCCAGGAGGGTAACCAATGACTCATCATTTGCCTTAGTATACGGTACCGAGGCAGTAATACCAGCTGAGACGGAAGTACCGAGCCTGAGACAGGAGCTAGCACCTCAGAATATGGACCAAAACGATCATATGCTCATAGACATAGCCGACACTATTTATGAAAGGAGGGACCAGATAACCATAAGACTGCAAAGCTACCACAACGCCGCAACACGATTTTACAATAAAAAATTAAACAACGACAATTTGCTGAGGGAGAGCTGGTATTGCGGGATGTTTTTCCCGCAAGGGCAGAGAAGAATGCAGGGAAGCTAGGAATCAGATGGGAAGGACCGTATAAGATCAACAAAATCATTAAACCAGGAGTGTACGAATTGGAAGACGCGTATGGAAACAAGGAGAGACACCCTTGGAATGCTCAACATTTGAAAAAATTATACTGTTAGGACTTAGCGATTTATTCTTTCACCATTTTTCTTCACGCATATTGTAAGTCTAACTTAGTGAACTACGACCGAGGCTTGATCCCCACTTCAAGGGTACGTAGGCAACTCTATTTTGGGAGTTCAACTATATTTATTAATTAATCCAAAGCAGTCCCCTCCTCGCCTTCTCACAATTTTTTCTCAAAAAATGGGGGAGGTGTACTCGTCCTTTACACCTCGACCCACTCCGCCCTCTCCTTCTTACAAATTTTTCTCAAAAAATGGGGGAGATGTACTCGTCATTTACACTCCGACCCAGCCCGCCCTCTCCTTCTTACAAATGTTTCTCAAAAAATGGGAGGGAGATGTACTCTTCCTTGACACTCCGACCCAGCCCGCCCTCTCCTTCTTACAAATTTTTCTCATAAAATGGGGGAGATGTACTCGTCCTTTACACTTCGACCCTGCCCGCCCTCTCCTTCTTACAAATTTTTCTCAAAAAATGAGGGAGATGTACTCGTCCTTTACACTCCGAGCCAACCCGTCTTCTCCTTATAAATTTTTCTCGTAAAATGGGAGTGATATTTTCGTCCTTTACGACCCACCCCACCGAGGGCTCCTTTTCAACCAGCAAGCCAAACCCCGAATAGGACTACACCGACACCGTACCCTAACCCGCGCAATGGAACACCCGAGAATCTCTAACACCCATCTATCATCCACAACGTTTTTAATCGTTTTCGCCTGCTCTATTTATCAATACCCAGACGAAATTGAGGGGAGAATACCATACCATACCCAACACGTCCTTTAAACCGGTAAAACCATCCAAACCCTTAATTACTTTTCCTCTGTAATATAACACTCAAAATGCAAACAACTATCCACGAATATTACATTGTATGACCTGGCCAGTCATACAATACATCGCACACCCCCTAGTGGGTATCAGCCTGAGCAACCCTTAGCAAGGTATAACCGCTAAAGCTGAGCCCCGTCTCGTAACTATGCATTGAAACATATGACAAAAATCTTTAAAGGTTAAAATGTCTATCATTCATTTAGCATTCGATCTCTCGAATAAGTATGCCACTGTACGACAATAAACTTGATGTCAAATATGCGGGTCTTTGCTAAGCAAACATCTAAGATATCACTTAAGCGAACATGATAACACCTAAGTAAAACTCAAGCCCGACTCAGCCCAAAATAAACGTACGCAAGCAACATGCGAAGGTAAAAGTTCAAACATCCAATGTAAATAAAGGTTCATGTAACCATGTCCCGAGACAGTGCAACATAAAGAGACAAAGAAAAATGAGCAGAGTGGAAGAAAGCCCCAGATGCATATTTCATCGCATCCTTATTTTTTTGAGAACTTCTAGAGGCTTCTATCGTACCAATGGTCCTAGTCTGAGCAGCTATCCCCAACATTTTATCTGGCGCAACCCCAACATTCACCTCACCCTCTTCGACCTCAGCAACCTTCACAATCTCTGTACCAAAACCTAAGCCGAACGAGTACTTCATTTTTTGACAACGAGAGGAGTAATCGCAATCCATAGCTTTATTATGCACATATCCGAAACACCATTTGCGTGAGACAACCTCGACCTGCGTTTGAAAATCGGCCCAAGATGAATAGGACATTTGCAAACCGCAAAAAACTTGGAGTTTTCCCTAAAAACGACTAGATCGAGAATCAAGCAAGCTGTACAGACAAGAAAACGTAAAACCAAAATATTCACACTAATTGAGCAGACTTAAGTCTTAGGTAAAAGCCTCCCGAGGTATTCAAGTTCAAAAGAAATTAAAAGGATTGGGTGAAAGCCTTCCCAGGCAGCCATGCTCAAATTCAAACAAACTTTAAGAAGAACTTTAAAGAGAAAGCAGAGAGGGAGCCGCAAATGATCAATCCGCCCCAGCCGGATTACCATCATTGCCCTTGGGGGCTTCTTTCCTCGCAATGGTCGCAGCTTCCCCTATGCGGACAGCAACCTCCACGGCTCTGTTAAGTACCCCGCCTGCATTCACATCGGTTTCCTCAACAACATCACCACTCGACGTTTCCCCAGCAAGAATTTTATCTTTCTCCGCTTCATTAGCAGCTTCCTCAACCGGATCAAGGACTGGAAGATTAGAACCATAAGGGTTAAGACCCTCAACCGGATTAGACTCAGGAGGATCACCAATTCGATCACTCATATCGAACCCAGTTGGCGACGCAACCAAGTCCTTCTCCACATTTAATTCCTTGAAATCCACCTCCTCCAGCTCTTTGGTAAAAGCCACATGATCTGCCTCCAGCTCTTTTTTCTCCGACTCCAGCGAGGAATCCCCTCGGAGCCAGATGTTGATCAACTCCAGATTTTCTTTGATTTGCTCTACCTGTACCAATTTTTCTTGATACACCCGCTCATTTACGACCTTCCCCTTGACCTAGTCCATTCTCCTTATGAACCTCTCATTCAGTTCGTCCTCTCTGCTCTTCACCTTCTGTGCAATATGCCCGTCCATTTCTTCAACAACAGCTGCTAATTCCTTTGCCATGCTACCCACCTCATCCTTCAGGTCTGCTTCGCCTTGTCGTAACAGATCACTTCTTCATTCAACCTCTTGGCGTCCCTCCTCCTCAAACTCTCGAGCTCAACGACTTCGGCCTTTAGCTTGCCATTTTCTTCAGTCAACGTTTCCACTCTGCCCACAGCAGCTTTCAGGTCCGCAATAGCTTTATCAGCCCGAGCCGTCGCATCAACCACCAACTCCACACCTGAGTTCTTCTTTGCCTTCCTGAGCTTATCGTCCAAAACTCCCACTAGGCGGTTCACTAAGGCTGTAGTCTGTGCATAGTAAAGTATCCCAGTTAAATCAAATACTGATTCCAGCATTACCCGAGTAACATACAAATACTCATACCTTAGTGTGAGAATGAGCCCACTCAGCATATTCCCTCTATACCGGAGCTTGGACATCAATTCAGCACAAAGATCCCCCTCTTCGACAATAGGAGACTGGTTCAGCCAAGTGAAGCTGAAAGAGAATCCGCCATAATCATGAGCTCCGACTGGAAACGACTCATGAGTCCTAGCTTTCTTTTCAACCAGAGCCTCAAGGTGACGGGAACTACGACAGATTGGAGGTAAACGAGGAGGATTCTTTCCAGAACTCACAGCCTTTTCCCAACGAGAGTCACCGTGTGACGAATCAGAAATCTCGACCGGATCCACATCCATTGGAGCATGGTCCTTAGGTGTTTGCATCTCCTGCGCACCCCTTGGGTTTGCTGAGCCAGACGCCCCTGGGAACTCTTGCTATTACGTGCTTCGTGGTAGGGTTTTGGGTTCTTCATTGCAACAGACGGACACAGAGACAGAGTATCTGCAGGGAACCATTTAGGAAGTCTCATGTAACTCAAACAAATAAAAAGGGATCCTAGCTCGGATGCTTACTTGAAGCTGATTCAGAAAGTGGTGCCAACGGAAGCCAATTGCGAGAAACTCTCGCCCCGTCGAAGGTGCTTCAATTTTTCAGCCTATTGTTCTCCAAGAGATTCCGGTTCTTCAAATACTCAGGAGAGGGATCTTCAACCTGGACCAGATGCAGAACTGAAAACCAAAAGCAAAAGAAAATCAGCCAACAGCTACAGCATAACAAAGCGGAGAAGGGAACAACAACGCGATATCGATTCGAAGAACAATAAAAGAAAGATGAAAGATAGGTTAAAGTTTCAGGGCGGCCCACCCCAATTTCTCTGGTCCACTAGGACTGTAAATCACCAGGACCTTTAGTCCCAAAAGAAAGATCATTGATCTCCAGAAAAAAATATAATCGGTCCCAATCAGTCTCATCTTTGGGAGTTTTCCCAGTCGTAAACCCCTGATTGGGTTTATTCGCAAGGTACCACAAACCACCTTTCGGCCCCCTTTTGGCGTAAGTAGCCTCTTCAAGCATATTGCAACCCAGCTCAAACCCATTTTCCCTTGCTTGGATCATCAGAAAGATTACATGTCGGACTCCGTTAGGCATCAATTGACTCAGAGCCATTCCTCGACAACGCAGATATCGGACCAAAAACTCAGGGACTGAGAAACGAAACCCACACGTTTTAAAGAAAATTTCATAAACCGTGACGAACCCAGAAGGAGGGGAGTCACGAAATTGCCCAGGTTCGGGGATGAGGAACCTAATGTCGGACTGAAAATCAAATTGCTCCCAAATCAACGCCACTGAAGCGGCAGTCGACAGAGAGTCAGAAAAACTTATGATCCTTGGAGCTGCGACCGCCCTGGACCTCGTACTAGAGGCCACTAGAGTTCCGATGCTGGCACTGGCTGTAGGATGCGACGAAGAGCTCCTGCTCTGGGAATGAAGGGCGAGTTGATTCACATAGTTAACAAGTCGAGATGAAAGGGAAATTAGAGAAGAAGAAGAAGCGATGAAGAAAGCCCAGGAAGATCGAAAGAGATTCAAAGGGGTAGAGATAGCAATTTGGAAAAAATCACAAACCCTAGCAGAAATTAAGAGAGATAGGGTGAGAAGTGACTATACCTTGTCGCGTGAAGGAAGAGCGAGATGACGGTTGAAAACGGAGTGGGCGAGACGATTCCAAACAAATGAGGAGAGAGGAAAAGCAATAATAACTTGCTCGCAGAACACATAACCGCCTTTTGTAAAAATGATGATGATTTAGAATTTTAAATTCAAAAGATATTTCGCATGCGGAGAGAGATAACCACCAGAACTGTTGAGATTCATGTCAATCGAATCCACAACAAATCAACTCACCAAACAACCGATTTTCAAAATGAAAAATATTATCCGATCCCGCAGCAAGGAGTGCGCTAATTGTGGAAACTAAGATTCGCACTGTCGATTTCCGTTAGTTATGGAAAATCAGAGCGAACTCCAATTTTCCAAAGATCCCGGATTTCTATAAGTCAAACACGAACAAGATCAAAATACAAGAAAGACAATAAAAGTACGAAAATTAAAGAATACGAAATGGGGAAAAGAGGGTTCTTATTCTTATTCTCGTGAACGTTTTACAATCAGGCAGCAGTTCCAGCCATAAGAACAATCGGTGAATATCCTAGAACTAACAGCGTAACCGCGAACAGCCTAATTGAGTCGCAGCTCTCTAAGAACATAATAAAAGCCTAAAAACTCTAAGTGTTTTGGTGTGGAAGTTGAATGTGTCCTGTCTCTTCCTCCTCATCTCTCTTATATAGGCTCTAGGGTTGGTCCGTATTCCTTTTCGGTTTCCGATTCTTCTGCGGAAATCTTCCTTTTCTTCTCCGGAAACATTCCTTTTCTGCATTCCTTCCATTTCTCTAAGGCTTACGGAACAAGTTGTAACCGTCATCGTACTTGGGCCAAATTCTGACCTAGAATCGTAAGCGGGCCATTTATCGCGTTTTAGGCCTCATCAGGCCATTATGCAGTTTAGACGATTTTACGATTCTTATCGCAAAATTGGTCTTTTGTATGACAATGCGATACGAACTTCGCAAGAAGTTAACCGTTACCGCTTCATATGATTTGATGGTACGAATACGTTTACGATTGCTCCAGAGAATGATACTCTCAATCGTATAGTTGAGATAATCATCGGTGTTTCAAGTTAATCGTCGTGACCATTTTTGGACGACTGGTTTATAGCATAGTTGTGCACTCCCTGAAGGTCCTCTCCCTCGCGGTGGACGTATTTGTCGTTACGATAGTTTTTCTTTTTCAGTTTATGTTCGGAGGGAACGTCTTTCGCGGATGCCCTCGCCGCCTTATGTTTTTGAGATATGACTTTCATCTCCTCTTCAATGTTACAGAAATCCGTGGCTTTGTGCAAGGCGTCCTGAATCGTATGCGGTTTTTCGAGGGCTAACCAGGTTCTGAACTTGGATTTGTACCAGAGGGTTTTGCGAAGCGCGTCTACGGCCACTTTGTTGCTGATGCCGCTGACCCTTGATATTACGATCTTAAATCGTTTCATGAAATCTCGGAGAGATTCATCTTCTTCCCTATCCATGAACATGGAGTACTGTTTGAGGAATTCCGAGGAGAGTTGTCGGAAACTAGAGATGAAGTTCCGTTTCAATCGAGAGAACCATTCAAGAGCTGCCCTTGGAGATGCACGACGAAAAGGAGGCAAAATCCTGCGTCTTTTTCACCTTCCCTTAATTTCGACCTAGCCATCGGAATCTGAAAGGTTTGTAAGTGTGATTTCGGATTGGTGGTGTCATCGTACATCGGGATCTTGACCTTTCCGGGGTTTGAAATCCGAGCACTAGTTATTAGAGCGTGAACGAGGTCTTCCATGCTTCCTCGAGGAGTCGATCGATCTCTAGGGCCGCACTAGTAGCGTGGTGAATCTGCGATTTTACCGCTTGTATTTC
>OVAV01000532.1:0-17705 GCA_900406375.1 Iberis amara | reverse complement strand
GCGCGTGTAGTTAAACGAAGGGCAGCGTGGAGATATCTTCACTATATTGTTACCGTGAAAATAATTATACACCCACAATGTACATCTAGCTAATTTCGTCAAAGATATGTACATTTCCCAAATTAACCCTTACATAAATATATATATATATATATGTATATACAAAGTACATTAAAAAAAATGGAGCCCCGTGAATGCGATGAAGTAATGAAAGCATTGGAGACTTATGGGAAATCTTCAGGACAATGCATTAATCTTGATAAATCATCGCTACTCTTCGGCAAGAGAATACCTGGGAATGTGAAACAATCAATAATGACCACGACTGGAATATCTAACGAGGGAGGCATGGGAACCTATCTTGGTATTCCTGAGGATATGAGCGGCTCGAAAGTAAGGCTCTTTGCCTTCTTAAAAGAAAGATTAAAAGGTCGTGTCAATGGATGGACTGGAAGATGGTTATCAAGGGGAGGAAAGGAAGTGCTTATAAAATCAATTTTATTAGCCCTACCAACATACGTCATGTCCACTTTATTACTACCTTTAGAGATCTGCGAAAATCTAGCTAGTGCCATTGCACAGTTCTGGTGGAGCTCAAATCCTCCTAAAAGAGGACTACATTGGGTGAAATGGGAAAAACTATGTCTTCCAAGAGAGGAAGGAGGGATAGGATTCAAGCTAATCCATGAATTCAATCTTGCTTTACTGGGGAAACAGATGTGGCGGCTAGCCCAATATCCAAATTCTTTACTAGCAAGGGTTCTACGCGGAAGATACTTTCGATACAGCTCGCCATTGCGTGTGAATGAGGTGCACAACCCTTCTTATGGGTGGACGAGTATTATGGCTGCAAAGCCGCTAATATCTCTGGGAATAAGGCAGAAGGTTCACTCTGGACATGAAATTAGAATTTGGGAAGACTTATGGATCCCAACAATACCCGCAAGGCCAGCTAGACCGCTTGTACCAGTACTACACCCGATGATGTCAGCAAGAGACTTGATGTGCGGGAACCCGAAGAGATGGGATACTGAGCTACTAGAAAGGTATATATATCAGGAAGACATCCAATTGATACAATCTCTGGCCATAAGTCAAGATTATCATCGTGATGGATACTGCTGGAATTATACGAAGAATGGGATGTACACTGTCAAATCAGGATACTGGGTTGCTACCAATTTGCTTTCCAAGACAAACGGAACACAAGAACCAAGCATAAAGAAACTCCAGGCCTTTGCGTGGAAGGTAAAAGCCCCTCCAAAAATAAAACATCTTATTTGGCAGATAATATCTGGACAATTAGCGGTGACAAGCAATCTTATTCATCGTCATATGCGATGTGATAATCACTGTCCTAGATGTGGTGCAGAGGACGAAACGATAAACCATGCGATTTTTGAATGCCTCCCTGCTCTGCAGACATGGGCACATGCGAATACCCCTACGCCGCCAGCTCTCTTCCCAACGACAAGTCATTTCACAAATATGGATTATCTATTTTGGCGAAAGAATGATATTGAAGACCCGGAACTGGACATGGATCCATACCCATGGATTTTGTGATATATTTGGAAAGCAAGAAATGATAAGCTCTTTAAAGGGATAAACAGGGACCCATTGGAAACTGTTAGACATGCAGAATCTGAATGCCAGGCTTGGTTTCGAGCAAATAAGAAGCCAGAACAGAGGTGGTATTGCAAAATGAACATGACCCTATCTCTGAGAAATGCCTGATAGATGGATCATAGACACACGACACACTCTTTAGTGGTTGTGGATGGACATGGATAAATTCAAGAGGAGAGACTCAACTGACGGGGGCAAAGAACCAACACCGGAGGATATCACCACTTCATGCTGAACTAGAGGCTCTATATTGGGCAATGGAATGCATGAGCCAACTATCAAGCTGCCAAGCCTTTGAAACTGATTGTAAGGAGCTGATCACAATGATACAAGACCCCGAAGCATGGCCTAATTTCTCAACAGAGCTAAAGGAACTAGAGAAACTAAAGGAGAGGTTTTCTTCGTTTTCTATTTCGTATATATCCCGCAAGAAAAATGTATTGTCTGATTCACTAGCTAAGTTAGCGAGATCATTCCACAGGGAATTGTATTACATTGGTTGTTTTATTCCGGTCTGGTTCTCCAGACCACCTCAAACTTGAGTAATAGAATAACCGTTTTGGAANAACCCTTTTGGAAAAAAAAAAAAAAAACAATGGATTGTAACCGCGTCAAGCCGGCTTTCAAATTAGTCGTGTCCTTAACGTGAGCAATTGTTTCTCTATCAATATACAAAAAATAAAGTAAGGCAAAAGAAGGAAAAAAAATACAGAACAAAGTCGAAACAGAGAGTCAGAAAAATCAGACAAAAATGTTGTTGTGTTTCAGATCTAAAAGACTGTTTATACTTTTGAGTATTCTTTCTTTGTTTCTTCTTGTTGCCACTGTAACATCGATTGCTGGTAAGACTGACAAAGATTGTTGATTGAAAAGTTTTCACCTTTCTTGACAATCGATTAAAATTCCTAAAAATTAAACGAATGCAAAACTCTATTTGGCTTTGATTGTTAAACGCAGAAGAAGGTGAAGGTGTAGTAGAATGGAGAACAAGTTTAAAAGAAAGAGTAATCGCAGAGGAAAGTAGAGAAAACTCATCACTGATATTGGCTGCAAATACAACCAAAAGAAAAGATCCTACAGAGGATTTCAAGCTCTATACTGGTGGTTGGAACATAACCAATATCCACTATTGGACTGTGAGTCTTTATACCTACAGAAGATTTCTTTGTTCGTTTTGAGTTGGTCAATGGAAAATTTGGATCCCCGTACATAAATAATCAGCCTTGTTGATTGACTAATGTGAATCTTATATTTTGCTTGTGGTGCAGTCTGTTGCTTTTACAGGGGTGCCTTTCTTTATTATAGGAGGAGTTTGGTTTGTGTTCTTTGGGCTATGCTTGTGTCTGATTTGCCTTTGTTATTGCTGTTGTGCCCGTCAACCATACGGCTATTCACGGATTGCTTATTGTCTCTCCCTCGTCCTTCTCATATCGTTCACAATTGCAGCAATGTAATTCCCACTCTCTTTTATCCAGGCCCGGTCCAAGGGTAGTGCAGGGAAGTTTGGGGTTAGAGTCCAAAAATAATTAGTCTGATTTAGGGTAAATTTTTCTTTTAGAGCTCAATTTTTTTTCTTTTACATTACAAGGTGCACAATTTTTTTTTAATCTGGGTTAGAGTATTTTTTTTTACCTATGGACAGGGTCTGCTCCAATCGTCACTGTCGTCATTTCTTAATATCTTATGTTTGATATACCAGTGTGGGATGTGTTTTCCTATACACGGGTCAAGGAAAATTTCATGCTAGCACAACAGATACTTTGAACTACGTGGCGAATCAAGCAATTCTTACGTCAGAAAACCTCAGAAATGTGTCAGATTATCTCAATGCAGCTATGAAGGTGGACATACAATCCAAGGTTCTGCCAAGGGATGTTCGTTCGAGCATCGACAACATACAAGGAAAGATCAACTCCTCTGCAACTACTCTTTCTGACAAAACAATGGAGAACCAAGAAAAGATTCAGGATGTTTTGGACAACATGTAAAAATATTTCTCCATATATATATATCATATTCATATGTTTCTCAACTTTTTGCTTAGAATTTGTATCTATATGCAGGTTCGGTCCTGAGGTTTAAAGACCGCAATCTAAAGTGAAATAATATGTTGATCTATATAGTTTTATCATAAATGGACTATTTTTTAAACTAAAATTTTGAAAATAAAAAATAGTCATGCACTAACAAATTCTTAAGGATTGTTATTGATTCCAACTTGTCTATTATTCTCATTGTGATTTCATACATACAGTACTCTCTATCTTTGGACTGCAATGGCTTGTATATACGTAAGTGAAGTCTCATTCTTCTATTACATTTTACCTTGCTTGCTTCCACTATATGCTGACAAGGCCAATGTGGTAGGTTGGTTATCTTTGGTTGGATTCTTGTCACGGGTACATTCTTCTTGTGTGGTGGATTTCTAGTGATGCACAAGTGAGCTCCGTTTCCTCAGGATCAATGCTTTATAGAAGCTTTCTCAAAAAAGCTAATCTTTTACTTTATCAGTGTTGTAGATGATACATGTGTTGCCATGGACCAATGGATTCAACACCCACAAGCTCACACGGCTCTAGACAATATTCTTCCATGTGTTGATAATGCAACCGCTAGAGAAACATTGAACCGGTCGAAGCTCGTTACATACCAGTTGGTTAACCTTGTTGATTCGACCATCAACAACATGACCAACCGAGACTTCCCGCCTCAATTACGTCCATTGTATTATAACCAGTCAGGTCCTCTAATGCCCCTGCTCTGTAATCCATTCAATGATGATCTCTCTGACCGTCAGTGCCAATCCGGTGAGGTCCATCTGAACAATGCAACAGAGGTAAAATCAATAAGCTCATAAATCCCTCAAAATTAGCTGATTCGTTCAAAGATTAAAGTGACAAAAAAACATAAAAAACATTTAACTAAGATATATTATTAAAATTGGATTACCATTTTAAAACAGAATGAATATTATTGTTATAAATATATATAATTGATGATACTTATAACATAAATCTTGTAAAATTTCAATAATAGTGTCCTCTAAATGTTTGTGTCCTAATCGGTGGCTTCTCCTGCTCATGTTCTGGACCAACTCTGATTTCAGGTGTGGAAGAACTACACTTGTGAAATCATAACACCGGGAACATGCAGCACACAAGGACGTCTGACCCCAAAGCTTTACATAGAAATGGCTGCAGCGGTTAATGTAAGTTATGGTCTGTACAAGTATGGTCCGTTCTTGGCAGACCTGGAAGCTTGCAACTTCGTGAGATCCACATTCACTAATATAGAAAGGGATCACTGCCCGGGATTGAGGAGATACACACAGTGGATCTATGTGGGTCTTGTGTTGGTCTCTGCTGCTGTGATGTTGTCTTTGGTGTTTTGGGTTATTTATGCGCGGGAAAGGAGGCACCGGGTTTACACCAAAGACTACAACGCTATGCATTCTCAAGCTCCACGGGACAAGGGAAATTGAGACGTTATTTGTGAGTTTATAGTGTACGTTATGTGTGAAAATTTAATAAGCAACCTTTCGTTTTCCATGGGAAGAATCTTTGTTTCTGGTTGATCTGATTATTGTTTTCTTTATCGGATTTATTAGAAAATGTATTAGAAATAATATATGTATTGACAAAGTGGACTAAAATAAAAAAAAATAAAAAGTGGATTCGCCAGTCGCCACTGTGTATTGTGTTGAAATCACTTTATTACTTTATCGAATGCCAAGCTTACTTGTTTTCTTAACCGCTTTTCAAATCACAAAGGTGCAATTAGACAACAACTTAGACTTAAACTCGGTTATTAAAAATATAAATTGAACCAACAATGAGTTATAAGTAAGTTGGTTTAAGCGCAGTTATTGGTGATGTTGTACTCCTGGGTTCGTTTCACGTTGAGAGATGTCTGCTCTCCAAAAGAGAGTTATATATCATGGTTTGGGCCTCGTCCTAAAGAAATGTATGGGCTTCGGCTCAAAACACCCTATTTATATATATTGAATTCATCGCATTGTGAACGAATAAAAACATTTTTAAACTTAATATATCATAAATGGATAGTTTTTTTACATTCTACTATAAATAATTATTATAAAACCGTAGAAATTATTTCTACTATAGATTTTTTTTTTTTAATTTTCAACCTATCCCTTTTCATTTTTTCAAAACAAGAAGTTATCTCTTTTCTCTCGTGACCCTAAATCTTCTTGCAGTTGGCAGCTCTCCCAATGTTGGTCTTCTATCTCTCAACTTTTCACATCTTCTTTGTTTCTCTTTAGGTGTTGGCTAATTTGTGCGATTATGGTCGAGTTCATCTGTTTTGTTGAAGAAGTGTTGGGTGACCAGTCTCGTTAGTGGTGATAAGAACGCATGACTCTCCAGCCGACGGTGTGGTTTCATGAATGTCCTTATTCTAGTGATGATATATTTGTCCTCTCTACTTCGCGATGTTGGGTTTGTTCCTCCCATCTCTGTAGATATTATAACAAAAGATGAAGAATGGGAATAAAGAAGATTTAAAAAATAGAAAGTAGGGAATATAGTGAATAGAAGAATCTGTAATTTTTTTCTTAAAACTAAAATGTACAAGATGATACAAATATATATACAAAGAAAAGCTAGATGTTACAATATAATGATGAAAAGCTATGCATGAAAGAGAGATAATTTCGTTCTACTTTTGGACATATTAAGATTCTGTAGCGAGGATTACTTTTTAGCCTAACCTGAAATATGATCTAAGATTATAGAACGAGGATCATCCATTTTAGCGATCTTGAAATCTGATCCAGAATAATAGAACGAGGATCACCCGTTGGCCAATCATGAAAACCTATCCAAGTCTTCGTTTTAAATTAGAACGTTCCCCTCATTTTGACTGGTGAATGTCAAAAAATTTAATCTTGCCATAAAGACTATCACACACCTTTGAAGATGTTGCCTTTATGAAGATATATGCAAGGATCAGGACTTTCTGCATTACATGAAAAAATAAGTCTAGCTTGTTCATTTTGTATAACAAAGTGGGAGGCCACTTCGACATCATCAAACATGCACACTTCAATTTCTAGAAAATCTTTTAGATGTCATAAATCTTTAATATCAAATTCTGTTTTTAAAAGATGTTTAGTTTTCTCAATCCCGAAATTTTCATCCATCAAATCACAATATCATCAATGTAAATGAGAGCAACAAAATCTCACATTCCCCATGAGTTGTGAACAGAGAGTTATCTACTTTTGATCTTCCAAAGTCATTATGGAGAAAAGCACCGCTTAGCCACTTATACCAAGTCCTCTGGGATTGTTTAAAAGCATATATAGCTTTCTTCATTATGCAAATTTGATTATTGTTGACAGAATTAGTGTAACCAAGAAAAATGCATCATATACACTTCTTCCTCAATGTAGAAAAGCGTTCTTCACATCCATCTACCATATATCCTATAAAATACTAGTAGCCAAAGAGAACATACTTACTACTAGAGAGAAAGTTTCCGTGCAATCTTCTCCATATGCTTGAATGAATCATTTGGCAACAAGAGGAGATTTTGTACCTCTGAACTTCTCTTGTGCTTGTGTACTTGATTGTGTATACCCATATATAGCCAAGAATTTTCTTTAATTAGATATATCAACCATATCCCGTGTTCTATTCTTCTCCATGAAATTATTCTATTTATCCATTGGTTGAACCCATACCTCACTTCTACATGTTTCTTTATTGGTATTTGGCATAATTTCCTCGTAACTCTGGTTGAGGAAAGCTCGACGTTCTACAGTAAGATTAACTTGAATATGATGAGACATTGCTTGATTATTGCAATGGAATCTTGGATGGGATCCGAATCTTTAACTTCTTCGAAGAGGAGGAACATGTGGTGGAAAACATCATCCAAATAACAAAAAGTTTCATTTATCCCTTGGTAAATATCATTAGTAGCCTCTTTTGCTTCAAGAGTTTTTCCACCATCTCTTGTTTCACCTGATTGAGAATTGTCTATATGATTTTTGGTCATCAATAACCTTGTCATCTTTAGAATCATGTTTGTAACCATATTCCTTTTAATCTTCAGGCATTACAACATCGTTATTCCCATTATCTCGATTCACATGAGGAGAAATGTCATCATTAAAATTGATTATCTCAGCTAAGACCGGTTGACAATGGTCAATTTTTGTGTGCCCTTAGATTACTAACAGAATATAGAAGAGACCTCAAAACAACACTTTGATCTTTGAAGGTACCCAACTTATTCAAACTATTTTAGTTCTTCTCATAGAAAATTTATATTTCTTCATAAAACTTGACGTCTCATAAGACAAAGAGCATCTGAGCTTCAAGACAGTAGCACTTGAACCCTTTTTGAGTAGAAGAATACCCAATATATATGCACTTGATACTCTTTGGCTTAAGCTTGTCGCTTAGGGACTAAGGAACAAAAATACAACAAACACATCCAAACATCTTGAAATGATTAATATTGGGTTTTACTATGTTTACTATCTCACATGGAGATAAATCATCAAGTCACTTGGTTGGAAACCGGTTAATCAAATAGCATGTTGTTATAAAAATATCTTCCCAATATTGTTTCGAGACATTGTAGTCAAACATCATTGTCTTAGAAACTTTTATTAGATGGACATACTTTTTTCTTCTACAATACTATTTTGATGACGAGTATATGCACATGATGTTTGATAAATGATGTCATGCATTGTCAATAATTCCTTAAATTTATTTCCCAACTACTCTCTTCCAGTGTCACTACTTAGTAATTTAACCTTAGCCCTAAAATGAGTAGAAAAACAATGTTGGAACTTGTTGAATGCCTCAAACATATTACTCTTTGATGGTGTAAGGGTTAAGTAACATGTACCTACATGTTTCATCAATGCTAAAACAAAATACTTAGACTTTTCTCAAGTTTCACAAGTAGCAGTCTATACATCGGAATGGATGAGGTTAAAATAATCTTCATAAGTTCTGGATAATTATGGAAAGATGTACCTGCATTGTTTCTCAAGAATACATGCTTCACATCCATTATGATCGAGCTTCATGTTTGTCAAGAGAATCTCTAGATCCGTTGAATGGGGGTGATCAAGATGAGCATGGCAAATCGAGTTGAAACATGATGCACTAAACGCACAATATTGAGATTATCCAGCACATACATACCATTATTTGTATAAACTTCCCCAGTATTCTTACTACAGTTATCCCAAATTCATACAAATTCGGGACTAAAAATAGCCATGCAATCAGGATCATTTGCTGTTTTTAACACATACAAGAGGTTATATGTCAAATTAGGGTGTCCATTTGTTGTGTTAAACAACTCCATATCTCCAATACCCCTCACTGAAACATGTTTTCCTTTTGTCGTAACAATATTTTCATAATGAGGTTTAATATTTCTTATAAGACTATTATCACAAATCATATATTGAGAAGCTCCAGAATAAACAATAATGGGTTTAGAAAGCTTTAGGAGTAAATAATGCTTTACCAAAAATTGCTTCCACGTCTGATCTTCTTACAATATAATCACCAACCAAACCAGATATCGCAATTTTCTTGGAGGAACAATTAGTTCATGTAACCTTTCAATGATCGCAAAAACATTTTTTTCGTATGGAAGCCACAAGTTACTTGATCTGTTTGGCCTTTCCTTTTAACAAACATCTTGATTCTTGCTCTTTTTGAATCATCATGCAAACATCATTTAGAGTAGAAAATTTCTCCCACTTGAGGATATGATGAATTAACTCATTGAATCAATTGTTAAGGGTGTGAAGAATCCCAAAGAGCAACTCATGCTCATGCGTTTCATTGATTTCTATAGAGCCAATAGTTGGAGGATGTAACACCTCAAGTTTTTTCCATAACCTTATGAATTCGCCAGATTTTACCAACTTCTCTCCTTCTTTAAGGTTGTTTAACGCCTTTCATATATGAAATATTATGTAAATATTTGAGACATTACGGAACACTTTGGTTATATTCCATAGCTTATTACCACTTTAAATATATGTGTAATTTGCAAGAATATAATTTTTTAAGAAACTCTGAAGAACAGCAAGAACAACCTAATCTTCATTGAACTACTTCTGCTCTACTAAAGCATGTTTTGTGGGTATATGATGAATTAACTCATTGAACCAATTGCTAAGGGTGAGAAAAATCCCAAAGAGCAACTCATGATCATGCCTTTCATTGAGTTCTATAGAATCCATAAAGTAATCAAATTCAATCTTATATTCAGTTTAGTGATATGGTTAGGTATATATTTGCGAGAGATAGTCAAGTTCCTACCTTTGAACTCTTGGGATGAGACTATTACACAAAATTTAGCTCAGTATTGTCCAAACACTAATAGTGTAAGCATGCGATTTATTAGGAACAATACTCCTTTAGGACCATTGTTGTACACAATAGTGACATGCCTATTTCCTCTCAAATAGCCCATTATGCTCAGGTGTATACGGAGGGGATGGTTGCCACAAATTCTTCCCATTATGTAAATATAATTTGGAGCAATAGGTTCTCATATTCATATCCTTCACTTGAAAGGATGTAGGGAAAGATTCCATAAACACTAGATTAGCATTACAAAATCGACATACGAAGATCAAAATATTTTGTATTGTTAGAACACATAAGATCTTGTTAAGCAACAAAGTTCATATAGGAGAGTGAAGGGAAGTGGAACGCGTGTAAGAGGTGGACAAAATAGTGCCATCATCAACAAGCACATAATCATCTCCATTCTTAGGGCTAGTGGAGTGCTAAAATTTTGAAGTCATAAGTTATGTGGTGCAATGAACCATTATCCAAAAGAAGTTGTATGCAGTTAATTGATTTCCTACTACAAGATTTGCACGAGACAACTAAGGTGTATAATGATTGATCGTAGACTGTAAGGAGGTGGCTTTAACATTCTGCATATGAGGGTACTCACTGTATGTCCTTGAATAATACATAATTGGCAGCGACCTTTGTTTGGTTTAAAACAATAATTATCAGTTTTGGTTATATATTTTTTGTTCCTGCATGGTCTTGTTGTTGTTGTAGTTGTTATTGACTCTGTAACTGGAGTTGTTGTTGTTATTTTTGGTCCCTATAGTTGGTTGGAGTTTGGACGATGATGAGTTAAACTTAATGAAACTAAAACAATCGATAGATTGATTATGGCTGAGATAAGTTTCGCCTCATGATTAAAGAACTTCTCATAAATCTCTCTTATCCAAAATTGATTTATATGCCTTTAGAAGTTCTTTGAAAAAAAAAAATATTTGGTTAACATGATCTATATGCTTACCAAAAACAACTAGCTAATCAACACAAGTTTAATATCCCTAAAGATAAGTGTCAATAATCTTATTCTCCTTTTTCCAACTTTTGAGATGGTTCTTCAAGTGATTAATGTGATCTCTACTAGGTTTAGAACATGTAGATGCCAATTTCATCCAGATCTGAAACACACTTGTCATCTTGAAAATATAGTTTGTATTGTTAATGTGATTGTTTAATGCACTGATTATTATTATTATTATTTCGTTTCTAGGTTTTATATGCTGAATTCACTCTTACAACACCATTAGATGTGAGTGTTTCACTTGGTATAGGATCACAACCATCGAGATATTTTGCCAAGTCATTATCATCAAGTAAAGCATGCCTTTGTATGTTGTACATAAGATAATTAGTAACGGTTAGGTTTGTCAAATTGAACATATATATATGAACATTGAGAAATTTTTATTATTAAGTTTTATGGTTTATGGTGGCAAGGTATTATCAGAGAAAGTCATGATGAGGAGATTCACATTTAACGGTGGAAGTGGCTAGAACAAAATGTGTTTTTAAGTCTGATGTCAGTACTACTCTAATACCATGCGAACAAAGAATCTCATATATTTCTGTAGACATTGGTACAANAATCTCATATATTTCTGTAGACATTGGTACAATATAAATAACTACATACATGTGCATGGTATTCTAAATCTAAGCTATTTTTTGTTGAAATCTGAAAAAAATATGGTTATTTCCTTAATACGAATGTGTTCAACAACAAATTAGACACTTAAAAAAGGATTAATTGGTGAGATATACATATCTTTTTAGGAAATTAAGTAGATATACATTTTTTTGTCACCAAGTACATAAACTAGAAAACAACATAACTTAAAAAATTACTTTAGGTACTTTCGGCATCCAAAGAGGAAGCGAAGAACCCACCCACGAAAAGAGTATTTTTCGTTGTCTTGCCGATTGAGCAAGAAAATCAGCGTGCTGATTATGAATTCTCGGACACTAGATAACCCTCACAGAAGGGAATTGTCGTCGAAATAATTCCATGTCATACAATTCAGAGTCAAAAGCCGGCCAGTCTGACGGATGTGAAATCATTGAGACCAACTCTTGTGAATCTGTATAAAAGATGTCACACTTTCTTCCCATGTGAAATAAGCTTTTCATTTCCCATAGCATACTGAGTAACTCCAGATGTAGCGCTGATATTCCGCGATGCATCCCGCACGAGCCCATTATGGAGATATTTCCTGTTTGATCTCTGAGAATCCAGCCAACCCCACTAAATTCATCGTCATGTTTCCATGCCCCATCGATGAAACACCCTTCCGCTGAGGAGGTTATTAGAGGAATGCCCAAGTGAGGACCTTGCGCTTGTTCTCGTTTTCTTGATTGGCAGCTATTGTGTACATACATCCAATCTGAAGCCTCTTTGACCGCCGTCTCCAAAATGTCTGGTGGCTCCTATATCTTCTCGTTAAAAACTCTGTCATTCCTTGCTTTCCATATATACCATAGAATCCAAAGAAACTCCGCTGTTGCAACTAAATTGCCTGATAGAGACTGACCATGTACGTATAGATAGTTGACATTCTCAAGTAGACTAGAAGACGGAAAAACCCCTGGATTGGATGGGACCGAAGAGAGGGCCCATGTTTGAAGAGTCGGGAGACATGTAAAAATTTTATGGTTAATTGTCTCTACATCATCCCCACACCGGGCGCATGTCCGATCAAGATGTAAATTTCGAGATGCTAACTTGTCATTAACCACAATTGCGCTAAAAAGAATCTTCCATAAAAAGTGTTTTAACTTCGAAGGAGCACTCAGTTTCCAGACCTTATCCTTAAGTGAGTTGGTCGATGGTAACTGGGTTAAGAAGCTCATGTCCGCGTCCCGATCGTTCCGGAGACTTTCGTATCCCGATTTAACTATGTATACTCCGGTTTTTGTGAAATGCCAACAAAAGCCGTCTTTCCTCATTTTCGAGGGTCTAATACTCAGAATCCGCTGAATAATCGAAGAATAAAATNTTAACTATGTATACTCCGGTTTTTGTGAAATGCCAACAAAAGTCGTCTTTCCTCATTTTCGAGGGTCTAATACTCAGAATCCGCTGAATAATCGAAGAATAAAATAATTGACGTAGGAGCGGTAATCGCCATGAAGTCCCGTCCGCTTGCAGAAGTTCCGCAACTCGCAAGTTCGGGTATAATATAGTGTGATCACTTATACTCGGATGCGGTTGAACTCCTGTCCTGGGATCCAGTTGTCCTCCCATACCTTCGTATCATTTCCATTGCCAATCGTCTGTCATAGCTCGTTGCTGAAAATAGTTCACACTCCCCATATGCTCCGCCAATCATAGGAAGGTCGGAATGGTTTTGGAGCGTTAAAAGGTAAGTGATGCCGGTAATGTCTCCCCTTAAAAATCCTAGAAAAAAGGGAGGAAGGCTTGGAATAAAGCCGACATAACAGTTTCGCCAATAAGGACTGGTTAAACATTTCCAGAGATTTGAAGCCATTCCCCCAAGATTTTGGGAAGGTACATCTTAGACCATGCTACCCAATGGATACCACCACCCCCAATTTTTGTGATCCACCAAAATCTGGCTATGGCACTGGTAAGTCTTTGTAAAAGTCCCTTTGGCAAGCGAAATCATGACATGACGTAAGTTGGTAATGCTTATGCGACCGACTTAATCATTACCTCTTTTCCACCTTTTGATAGAAACTTTGCAGACCATCCATTGATCCTTCTTTGTAGCCTATCCCTTACATAAGAAAAAACCTGGCTTTTGGAACCTTGTAGTTGTTCCGGAATACCTAAGTAGTTCCCTGCTCCCCCATCAGTGTGAATCCCTAAGCGTGCCTTTAGAAGGTAACGATCATGGGGTAGGACTTTCTTGCCAAAAATGACAGTGGACTTCGCAAAGTTAATACACTGTCCAGAAGCATTGCCATATTGCTGAAGAATATTCGTTATCGCATCACACTCCAAGAGATGTGCTTTGCAGATAAAGAGGCTATCATCCGCGAAAAGGAGATGGAACAGAGTCGGACACGCCCTAGCCATCTTAATTCCGCTTATAGAACCTTGCTGCTCTGCCACAGAAAGATTGGCAATCAGCACCTCAGTGCATAATATAAAGAGATATGGTGAGAGTGGGTCTCCTTTCCGTAACCCACGCGAAGGGCTAACATGTCCCTTGGGAACACCATTCAACATGACCCAATAGGAGACCGTAGAGATACACTGCATAATCCAGTTTATCCATTTAGCCGCAAATCCCATTTTATGCATCAAGCTGCTTAAAAACCGCCACTCCACACGGTCATAGGCCTTACTCATATTCTTTTTAATCGCCATAAAGTTATTCATGCAATTCACCTTGGATCGTAAGGCGTGAAAAGCTTTATGAGCTAGGAGAATATTGTCAGAAATAAGACGCCCTCCCACAAAGGCCGATTGTGTCTCAGAGATAATACCTGGTAAAAATTTCTTGAAGCGCTGGGTTAAAACCTTTGTGATCACCTTGTAGACGACGTTGCATAAACTAATAGGACGGAAGTCTTTCATTTCATTAGGCCTGCCCAACTTAGGAATGAGGCAGATATTGGTTTCATTCAATTGAAAGTCCAAGCTTCCCGTCGACATGAACTCTCGTACCAAGGCGACTACATCATCTCCAACTATATGCCAGTAGCGTTGGTAAAACAAAGTTGTCATCCCATCCGGTCCTAGAGCCTTTTCTGGACCCATAGTAAAGAGAGCTTCCCTGACCTCCTCAGTAACTACTAGTCTTAATAGCCTTAAATTCATGTCACTTGTTATGACCGCAAATACAGGTTCTAGAACCGCATCCAAATCGCCACTTCCCATGCTTGCAAATAAATCATTAAAATAGGATACAATTACCATTTCTATTTCATCCTCCTCTTCTATCCAAACCCCATCCTTCTTCAGTAACCCAGATATCTTATTTCGTGCACGTCTTTGTTTAGTAGTGGCGTGGAAAAATTTCGTATTTTTGTCCCCTTCCTGTAACCATGTAACTCGACTCTTCTATTTCCAGAACATTTCTCATCTAAAATTGCGGAACGGAGTCGTTCTTTCAGCATTGAAATCTCCTGTGTAGAGTGAATGTTTTGGGAGTGAGCGAAATCAATTTATTCCTTTAAGGTATTTACATACCTATAGGAATTAATCTGATCCTCCTTACGCCAACGCGAAATACGACCTCGACAATTCTTGATTTTTCTCCCTGATTGAAGTAGGGGCACTCGTTCGGCCTTGGCACCAACCTTCGCGAACAATGTCTTCGAAATTCTCCTTTGACGGCTACCGCTTATCAAACCTAATCAGGGGCGTCCCTCTTGGCCGACGATCCTCTAAAGATATCAATAAGGGACAATGATCGGAGCCTAAAAACCGTAAGTACTCAACATGCGAGTGAGAAAATAAGTCGTGCCAGGTTTCATTGCCCATAGCACGATCTAGACGACAACGAATCGTATTTCTACCCCTTCTACCAACCCAAGAGAGGCAGTTACCAGTGAACGGAAAATCGATCATTCCGCAACATTCCCGCATCAGACGAAAATCCAGGAAAAACGCTTCAGGTCGAGTTCTCCTCCTTGTTTTTCACTATGGTCAATAATTTCGTTAAAATCACCAATCATTGCCCAAGCAGCAAACCTCGAGGTGCTAATACATTTCAGACGTTCCCAAACAAACTCTCGTTTTAAAATTACAGGATCACCGTAAACAAAAGAGATAAAAGTTTTATTCCCATGAATGGTAACCATAACATCGATTACATTTTTTTAACTTGAAAAAACTTGAACATCAAAAGAAGCTAAAGCAAAAAGAGCTAAACCACCAATGAGACCAGAAGGGTCAACAATGTGAAGAAAATTATAACCTAAATGCGCTTGTAAATGTTGAAGAAAAGGAAGTTGTTGTTTTGTTTCCATTAAGAAGAGCATCCCTGGGAAGACCGTCCGCCGGAACTCCCTCAGATGCCTAACTGCCAAGAAGCTCCCAGCTCCTTGGCAATTCCATCTTAAGATCATTATTCCTCCGCCGGTGGTTTTCCTTTAACCATCTGGGTTTCAAAATTTCCAGATTCTTTCTCCCCAATGGGTACCATCTCTGGAACGAATGGTAATGTTACAATATTTGAATCCCGCTCCTCAAGAAGATGAGTGGAGTTCTTTGCCACCTTTGACACACAATAAGACATATGGCCTATTTTCCTCCTTGGTTTGAGCATTCGAGAAATCCGATCTTTTTCGGATTTTTATCACTCCTTATCACCTTAGACTTCATCAATCTCTTTAAGGGAGAAATGATATCTTCCAAATGAGTTTCGTCATTATACTTGGCATCTATTAAACAGGCCGAAAAAAGTTGGTCTTGTGGATCAGCATTTGGCCCACTAACGAGCTCCTTTTCCACAAAATTACTACGTGCATTATTATCATATTCTTTCTTTGAACCTTGTGAATGGGATTGGATAAAAGTTGATAACACACAATCTTTTGTGGACAGAGTTGGGCCTTGGATTCCAACTTTAGCAATTTTAGGCCCACTTAGCAAACGCTCCCTTTCATCGTTGATCACCCTAGCCGCCATATCGGTTTGTGTTATCTTCACTGGATCCGTCACCTCCTCCGCCATACCCTGATCATCCCCAAACAAACGCCACCGAGTTAGTTGCCGGCCACGCCGATCAACTCGTTTATCTGTGTTTCCTCTCCTGAGCTTTTCATCACGTCCTTCGTCCCGACAGTATCGATCCTCCCCTCTCCGGTGATCCCGTGAGTTATATCTTCGTTTTCTGTCATCACGATCCTCCTCAACCCTATACCCATTGTTTCTGCGGCTCCTTTTCACCATCTTTGGGCAATCCACGTCTTCGTGCGNCAATAGCCCTTTAGCTTCTCGTAATTAAACCATACCTTCACCACATCACCCGAGGCAAATTTCAGCTCTCTTCTGAAAATCAGTGGCTCAGTGGCATCCAAGCTAACACAGATTCGACAATTTTCAACATCCATATCCACCACTTCGCCTAGTTCATCGCCTATAGGCTTAAGAGCATGCGCCATCTTAAAGTGATCAGGGATCCCGTTCACTTGAATCCAAAACAAGATTGTTGAAGGGTAATCCCTCCTAACCGTAGCAGCCCACTTCTCCAAAGTTACCATCTGCTGATCGTAATGGTAAGGGTGTTGTTCCAGAACCTTGTTCATATCCTCCACCGATTCGAATCGAAATCGGAATCTCCCTTGTCTAGCATCTATGCCATGTACATGGCTTTTACATTCCCAAACAGTGGGAAAAAACCCAATCAAAGCCTTGATTCGTGTAGCTTGCACCGCCGGGTTCAGAATTCTACCCACCAACGTGAGTTGAAACTGATTGATCGCCACAGAATTGTCGAACGCCGGGATTTCCAATGGCTGCATAAGCCGATCAGCAGCATTTCGGCGGGCAAGGGATGATTGAGATGAACTAGAAGCCATCGGGATTTGCAGAAGAAGGATATGAATCTTGGTAAAGAGAGAAAACAGAGAGAAAGTAAGACTGTGCAGAAGACAGAGATCCTCCTCCATTCTCTAATTAAGTATATATACATATGAGTGTATAATTAATTTTTAGGTAATAATATGCAAGAGATATCTCCTTCTTACCCTCACCATCTCACAAACGTGTTATGTTCTTTCTCTCCTTGATTTTTTTTT
>OVAV01000531.1:0-17716 GCA_900406375.1 Iberis amara | reverse complement strand
GAAGCTTTCCTATAACACTTGTTTTGTTTCTGGCACAGGAGCTATGTTCTGGACGAGTTGAGATTTGGTAAGAGCTTCATTTTCCTCCACAGTGAGACCATCAAAACTGATATCAAGAGGTGAATCCATTGAATCAGGAATGAAGAGAGCTTCAGTTTGAAGATCCGTACAGCTAGGTTAAGGGATTAGATAAGATATGATAGAGATACGGCGAGGCACACCTTTTAATAAGGCAAAGATGCTCTTTTTGAAACTTTATCTTAAATCAAGACGGTGGAGTAACGACTGTTTGAAAAAGTCTAGGCTCCAAAAACCAGAGTCAAACCCTCTGGTTCCTCAGGAGAGTTCTGAGAGAAAAAGGCACTTTTTTGTTAATTTGTGAATTGAATATGCTTAATTCCTTGTTTTAATCATTAAGTTTTTGGGGGAAAATGTCAAAAATTATCAAATTAAATATTTACACCAAAAAAATTTTAGTTATCATTTATCTGAATAAATTTTCAATGTTCACTTTGTTGAATTAATACTTTTGGTTATATTGAGCCAAATTAGAGCCAATTTTAGTTACGTCATCTCACACGTTAATCAAAATATCATAAAACTAAAATTAATTTTAAACTTTAAATCTAGTAAATTATCCATAACTTTTTAATTTAATGAAATATATTGAAATTTTGTTTATCATCATAGTATGTATTCGTATGTAAAACTTTTCGTAGTAAATATATATGTATATATAGGATACAAGTGAGTGATAGATAACAAATTATAGAAAAAGAAAGAGAAGTCGAAAGTCGTGTGTAGTCCACATATGAGAAAATTACAAAAATCTGCGGGAAGATCTCTTATCCATGGCATGTGACATACCAACCAATAATAATAAGCCACATCATCAGCAGGAAACCTTCCCTCTTATCTTTTTCTTCATCCTCCACTAATCTCTCGTAAGGATCTAATTCCTCATCCCACACACCATAAGTCCTCTACATCCAGAATTCGAAATCCCTAGAGTAAAAGAGTGCGATGTCGCTCACCATCCCAACGAATCTCGTTCTCAATCCGAGATCCAACAAGTCTCTCTCTCAATCCGTACCAAAATCCACTGCGAGATTTGTCTGCTCCTCCGATGAAAAGTCCGCGACGGCGACGACGCAGCAGTCCATGAAGGCGTTCTCTGCGGCGGTGGCTCTTTCCTCCATCCTTCTCTCAGCTCCGATGCCAGCCGTCGCTGATATCTCAGGATTGACCCCTTGCAAGGACTCGAAGCAGTTCGCCAAAAGGGAGAAGCAACAGATTAAGAAGCTTGAATCATCGCTTAAGCTCTACGCTCCTGACAGTGCTCCTGCTCTTGCTCTTAATGCTCAGATCGAGAAGACCAAGCGCAGGTTCGTTTCTTCTATACATTTAGCTACCGAATCCAACTCAATTTCTTCGTGATTCCTTGATTGTAGGTTTTTTTAAATTCCCAGATCCATTGGTTTATGATTTCTGATGGTGGTATAGTGAGATTAAACTTTGAATTTTGGATTCATTGATCTGATGAAATTGTGAATTGATTTTTGAATTGTGAAAAATGAATGGTTGGTTAGGTTCGACAACTACGGAAAGTACGGGCTACTATGCGGGTCAGACGGTCTACCTCATCTGATAGTGAACGGAGACCAACGACACTGGGGAGAGTTCATAACTCCAGGCATTCTCTTCCTCTACATTGCTGGATGGATCGGGTGGGTCGGAAGAAGCTACTTAATAGCTATTAGTGATGAGAAGAAACCAGCAATGAAAGAGATCATCATTGATGTTCCTTTGGCTAGTCGCCTTATCTTCCGTGGTTTCATTTGGCCCGTTGCTGCTTACAGAGAGTTGCTCAATGGCGATCTTGTTGCCAAGGATGTCTAAATCTTTAATTCTGCTTTCCTACTCTCTCTATGTTCATCATTAACTCTTCTTTCTTATTCAAAACAATGCATTTTCGAAAATGGTTGCTTGAAATCTTTGCTCTCTCAACTTCAAATATATCGCATGGTCTTATTAATAATTTGAAATCTATACTAGAAAAATTTTAAAATTGAAAAAATAACCTATATCTTTTGAAAATGAAAATGTTATTCTTATTATAATATATAAAATCTAAAAAATAGTAATTTAATATCATCTAATGATTTTTTTTTTTTTGCAGATAAATTTTTTATAATTATAGATCTTACTTTCTAAACAACAAAATTTTAAAATCTATCATTTTTTTGTTAACATAAAAACTAGGTTGACAAAAATAAAATATAGGTTAATCAACATAGTTCAACAATATATATAAGTCGATTTTGAACAAAATCAACCAACAAAAAAAGCCGATGTAAGTAAAAATCAAGTCTATTGATAACAAAAATAAATTGATAGTTCTAAATATCAACTAAATAACAAATCTACAGTGACTCATATAACTCTACTAAAGAGATGGCGATTTTTCTCTCTAAACCTAATTGCTTTTGAGGGAGCGCCGTCGGATCTTCTTATAGGATTATGGCAGATTGCGATAAGAATTTCATGATCTAGGCTTCCCAAATCTTGCCTTCTTTTTCCTTATTTCAAGTACTCAACAAATATTCGCAGATTGATGCTTTATGGCAAAGATCTCTTTCGCAATCAATATTTTCATGGAATATCATCGATGTGATTCAGTGTATTCAATTGGATGATTTGATTGAAGCCACATCTCCTATATGTAGGTTCATCGCTCATCCCTGCTACTACGCCATTTCTCAATTTTTACGCCATCATCTCTCAAGCAGCTATAGTGAGCCAAAAGGCTAGTGCTAGAGTGAGGGATCCTATGCAGATTCCTGCATTTGATAACTCTGGTGTTATCAATTAATTTAATATAACACTGGTGGGACGTGTGCTAAACTTAGTAGCTTAAGGTCATAAGATGCGATCAATTCTCACCTTTCTCCCTGTATGGGAATGTAACAACCATGTCCACGTCATGGACGCTGGGAATGGTTGTTTTCTATTTCTCTTTGAATCATCGGATGATATGGAGAGAATTCTAGAAAATTGTCCCTATCACTATGACAGATGGATGATTGTGATGGATAGGTGGATACCAATAGTGCATTAAGATTATCCAAACTTGATGATTTTCTGGATCAATGTTGTTGGTGTTCCAGATCATTTTTGAGCTGAAGAGACTTTACGTGCTATTGGGGAAGATTTGGGGGATTTGATAGTTGTAGATGTGGAGAATGCTCGGCCATGCGTGATACTTGAGGCTTCTCCACCTTTCTGTCTTAGCAGATCAATTGACTTTGATTCTGGAGAGAATATAGTGGTGAAGTTTGTTTATGAAAATCTGAGGAATTTTTGCTCTTTCTGTAACAGGCTTTCTCATGCGGTGAAGGTATGTCCTCAAAAGCCTCTTCATAATGGGACTTAGAATAATCGGGCTCAACAGACCAGGAACTATCGAGAACAACATTGGGAGGTTCCACGAGAAGAACCACGAGACATTGGTCGGACTGACTGAAGATGTCGGGACATGAGACACGTCCAAATTCTAACGAAAAGGGACTTCAGACAGCACCAGTGATCGAAGACACCGTGTCATGGATAAGAGCTCCGGTCCGCAGGAAATTGTTTTTGGAAGAATCTCAACCATATTCTTCTACGACGGACCAAACTTTATCGATACAAATGAGGCGTANTAGGGTAGGGGGGGGGGGGGCAAAATGAAGCCCAAAGAGCATCAAAACCCATGGTTAATGTGACCCATGGCCCAGAAATGGAGAAAGATTCGGCTTCCTCCCAATTTAAAGGATCCACGAAGGAGTGGGTGGTGGCTAAATTTGGGCCAAAGCAGCCAAATGATGGTGGGTCTATGAGAGAGAGCCCAAAGGATGTTGGTAAGATTTCATTCGGTGGAAAAGATAGGTCTTGTCTTTCAATACTTATGTTCATGTGAAAATGTTTAATAATGGGCCGAACCAATTGAACTTTTTTGATTGTGGAACATGTGCTTTACCGCCAAAGGATCATGTTTCAATCAGAGGAGATACAAATTTTTTATTACATCCTCTTGAGGACATGATTTCACAATTTAAGGGTTATCTTGTTGTTGAAAATACAACTGATGAAAACTATTTGAGGAAGGACAAGTTTTCAAAGATGCTACACCCTTGGAAAAAGATTGGAGCTTCGCCTTTTCGAGTAGCTAAGGTGACGAGGCAGATGTCACAAGTTTTGGGTCTTGTAGGCTCATCAAACGTTACAATCCAATCTCTCCTAGAGATGGCCCCCCAAGGAAGGAAGCAATTCTGGGAATTTTGATAGTCAGGTGGTTGAGGAAAAATCACCAGGTAAGGAGTATATGATTTTGAGTTGGAATTGTGAAAGAGCGAAAAACTTCTTGACGGTTAGGCGACTAAGGGATTTTCGGCATTCGATTTTTCTAGGGTTGCTTTTTCTTATGGAAACCAAACAATCTCGTTCTTTTCTTGAAGATTTGTAAGCTCATTTAGGTTATGATTTTCTGTTTACTGTTGATCCTTCTGGTCGTAGTAGAGGTTTAGCGTTATTAACTCTATCTTCTTTTGATGTTCAAGTTCTTTCTTCAAATAAAAATGTAATCGATGTAATGGTTACAATTCAAGGAAATAAAACTTTTTTTTGTCTTTTGTTTATGGAGACCATGTTAACTCAAAGCGTGATTTAGTATGGGAATGTTTAAAATGCATTGGTACTAATATACTGGGACCGTGGACAATGGTTAGTGATTTAAATGAGATCCTTAATAATTCAGAAAAACAAGGAGGACAAATTCAATATGGATCATCATTTATGGATTTCATATTAATGTGTGAATATTGCGGAATGATTTCCCTTTTACTGGTAACTCCCTGCCATAGGTAGGTCGGTGGGGTCGGCATTCGATTCGTTGCCGTTTAGATGGAGCAATGGGCAATGAAGAGTGGCGTGCTCTTTTTTCACACTCTCATGTGGATTATTTGAGATTTCTTGGGTCTGATCACCGCCCCGTGCTATTTTCTGTGGATAACCGGAAACACATAGGTTCCTACCAATTTCAGTTTGACAAATGATGGCCAGTTCACGCAAATTTTGAGGAAGTCGTTAATAATGGTTGGTCTAGAGCGGACGTTGGTCCATCCACATGTATTTTTGATCGTATCAACAAACTGCAGAGGACGTATCTCACGCTGGTGGCGCGAGGAACGTTTCAACTATTCTCTAGTTATTGAATCCGTGAAGATTTAGTTAGACCATGCTCTTTCTGAGGATTCAATTCCTAACGATGATATAGCGACTCTTATGGAACGATTAGGAGCAGGCATGGTGGAGGAACTCTTTTAGAAACAGAAAAGTCGGGTTTTATGGCTCCAGAAGGGCGATAAAAATACTAAATTTTTCCACGCCTCAACCTAGCAACATTGTGTGAGAAATAGAATTTCAATCCTAATAAATGTTAATGGTATTTGGTCCGAGAAATAGGAGGACATTAAAAGAGCGGCAACTTCTTATTTCCAAGACCTTTTCTCAAGCTCGACCGGACAAAATATGGAGATGGCTTTGGAACCACTTCAATGCTCCATTACAGACGATATAAATAACTATCTTACGCGACCTTTTTCCTCTGAGGAGATTAGAGGTGTCCTTTTTGCGATGTCCCCTGAAAAGGCACCAGGCATATTGTCAGCATCAAGTGGCTAAGATTGCACGAGACTTCTTCGAATCTGGATGATTTGATGTTCAGTTCAATGAGACGAACATTTGTCTAATCCCAAAGGTGGATAAACCAAAAGAAATTCATCACTTTCGGCCAATTAGTCTATGTAATGTTATTTACAAAATTATCTCCAATTCTCTTCGTCAACGCCTGAAGACACTTCTTCGGCATGTCATTTCGAAAACAAAATCAACATTTGTGAAGGGTTGAATAATTTATGATAATATTCTCCTGGAAAAAGAGGCTTTTCATGCTTTACTATCCAAGGAACATTGTATGCGAGATTTTATGGCAATAAAGACTGATATGAGCAAGGCTTATGACCGTGTAAAAGTGGAGGTTTCTATGCGAACTTATGGTTAAAATGACTTTTGCAACCAAATGGAATAATTGGGTTATGTTCTGTGTTACTTTGGTTTCGAATAGGGTGCTTATTAATGGTGAATAAAAAGATTTCATTGAGCCCTCGGTGTGCGACAAGGAGATCTTTTGTCTCCCTACCTCTTTATCCTATGCACTGAAGTACTTATTGCTAACTTGCCAACTTCTGAAACGAAGGGTATCCTCAGTGGAATAAAGATAGCCATGGCGAGTCCGCCACTTTCCTATCTTCTCTTTAATGATGATAATCTTTTCTTTTGTCGAGCAACGCTATTGGAATGCAATACTATTGCAAAAATTTTGATCCTCTACGGGGAAGCATCAGGTCAATGCATCATCTATAATAAATCTACGGTATCTTTTGGCAAAAAGGTCCCTCTTTGAAACAAGACGATTCTTAAATATCTTCTAAGTATTCTGCAAGATGGCGAGAAAGGTAAATATTTAGGCATCCCAGAGTAGTTGAAAGGTTCAAAAGCTCAAGTTTATGCTTATGTCAGGAATCGACTAAATAGTCGAATCAATGGATGGTCAACAAAATTCTTAGCAAAAGTTGGTAAGGATATTATGATCAAATCGGTATCTCAATCCCTTCCGACCTATGTGATGTCCTGCTATCGCCTTCCAAAAGGTTTAATTCGAAATCTTACTAGTGCAATTGCCAGTTTCTGGTGGAGTGCTAAACCAGAATCGAGGGATATTCATTGGGTAGCTTGGAAGAAGCTTTGTCTCTCAAAAAGATTGGGAGGTATAGGTTTCAAATCCCTAGAGGTTTTTAATCAGGCTCTATTGGCTAAGCAACTATGACACATGATTTATAACCTTGATATCCTTCTAACAAAAGTGTTCAAAAGGAGATATTTTCGAAATTGTTCACCACTTTTCGCTAAGAAGCCCTCCCGACCCTCATATGGCTGACAGAGTATATGGGGAGAGCAAGGTTTATTAGTGTATGGATTGTGTTGAACCATTGGTAACAGAGCAAACACAAATGTGTGGACTGATAATTGGGCAACAAGAGATCTCCCACATCCACCTAAGGCAATTATACCTTACATTCATCCTGATTTAAAGGTGGTGGATTTATTACAAACTGATGGAACATCATGGAAAGAATCGATTCTCCGACAATTGTTTCCTTCAGTCCTAGATGAAGTATCATGAATTCTCAGCCTACGTCCGTCCGGTGAAACGGAAGACAGATATTGTTGGCATCATACAAAAACCGAAAATATACATTTAAATCGGGTTATGCTCAACTTGCAAGAGCGATGGGTGCTGAGCAAAATTTTATGACTCAACTTCCCTTTATTCACCGCTTACAAGAACAAGTATGGTTTGTGAATGCTCAATCAAAGTTGAAACACTTTCTATGGCAGATTCTGATAGGAGTTATAGTTGTAAATGATCAACTAGCGAACATGAAATCAAATGTGGATAGGATATGTACTCGATGTGGAGTTTCCGAGGAAACAGTGAATCATGCTTTGTTTACATGTCCTCTAGCGCTCCAAGTATGGGCTCTATCTTCGATCCCAAATATTCTTGAGGTTTTTCATTCGAACAACCTTTTGAAAAATATGGATTATCTCATGTTCACCCATTCAGTACGGTCAGAACATTCTGGATCTCACATGGATTATATATGAATTTTATGGTATATTTGGACAGTCCGTACTGAATATCTGAGCAGAATTCGGGAAGCACCTGACACACTTAGCTTAGCGTCCAAAGAAGCCTCTGAATGGGCTATAGCTCATCAAAAACCACCGGAAAGGAAACACCAACGGGTGCGGTTACTTCCAATCACCCTCGCACTCGCCCGGTCCCTTCCACTCCGATGTGTTTTGTTAATGGCTCATGGAAACAAGGTGATAACTTTTGTGGTTTGGGTTGTGTTTTACAAACATCTTTTGGTACGATTGATGTTCTTGGTTCTCGGGGTGTATATTCATGTCAGTCTCCAGTGCATGCTGAACTGTTGAGTCTATTATGGGCTCTGAGCTATTTACAGAGAATGCACCGGCAATGTGAGGTATTCTATATGAACTCCACCGATCTAATTAGTATGGTCTCGAATCCTTCCAATTGGCCGACTTTTGGCTCAGAGCTATCAGACATCGTTCGATATAAGTCAATGTACCCAGCTTTCCGTCTCCACTACTGTCCACGCCAGGAAAACTTGCGTGCCGATACACTAGCTCGTGCAGCACGACAGCAGAAGAAGATCTTCTAAATATGTGACAGTATATTGCCAAGATGGGTCTCTCGAAGATCATCTTTATTTATTTAAGTTTGTTTTATTATTTTTTATGTATTTTGGTGACAAAAAATATATAAGTCTACTAAATCGATGAAATAAAAAAATTAATCTAGAGACATATAAAAAATAAATCAACATTATAATAAATTGACTTCACAAAAAAAATCAATCAATCATTATATAAGTTCACTGTTTTAAAATGAGTTAACATAGATGAAAACTTAAGTTGATCCACGATTAAAAAAGTAACAATTCAATTATTCAACTTCATCAAATGTCAACAAATAATAATATATTTTACAGTAAAAAACAATAACTTTTTTTATAAAATAACGAATATAAAAAATAAGTCAATTAACTCAATAAATCGACTACGTAAAAGTTAACAATAAATAACATATATATTTAAGATTTAATAAGTATTAATATATTTATAATCTAAAACTATTTAAAAATAAAAAATAGTAAATAAAGATTAAATAAAAAATTTTACATGAATAAATTTATTATTATATATATATTCAGATAATAATAAGATAAAACATAAATAAGGGCAATTTGGTCTTCTTATCCTAAAAATAGTTTTAAAATTATAAATAAATAGGTATATTGTTCAAATATTATATAAAATTTAGTATATTTATCAAAATTTCCCCAAAAATAACTGTTTATATTTTTTTTAACTCTATCATTTTGAGAAATTCTACGTCTTTTTGAAATCTTAGAATATTTGCTCAATAAATTCTAACTAGAATTTGACACACACTATGCACAAAAAATTATATAGACATTCTCTTTTTAAGTCACTAGTATATATAAAAAAGTAATTCCATGAAATACCACAAAAATAACATCATGTTCCAAAATACCACACTCCTAATTATTTCAAAAATGTCACAAACATGTTTTTATTCTAAAAATACCACAAACATAAAAATTAAACTTTAAGGATTTAGTTTTGAATAGTTTCCAAAAGTGCCACAAAAATTGAACCAAAAATTGAACTTTATGGATTAGTTTTGAAAGGGTTAGAGTTTAGTTTTGAGGTTTCATAATTTAAATTCAAAGTTATAAACCTATTTTAAATTTTCTGGTATTTTTGGAACAAATCTATTTTTGTGGTATTGGAACAAAAACACTTTGTGGTATGTTTGGAACAAATTAAAAGTGTATAGTATTTTTGGAACACATTTACTTTTTTGAAAATTTTGAGAATCTTCTATAAAATATTCTTTTGTGTTTCTATCAAGGAAATTTTGATATCACGTTTTTTCTCAATTATATCATATATATATATATATATATATATATCACATCTTTTATTTTATTTTTAAGTTTCTCAAATTCAATTATACTTCTATAAAATTTATCTCTAACACTCTTGGTAATTATGCAATAATGTAGTATATGAATGGCTCAAACAATGAAAAAAAGGGTTAACAATTTTTTTTTCTTCAAGTATAGCAACCCACATCTTTTAAACTTGTTGGTTCCCGGTTGCACATCCTAAATAACCAATTATGGTTAATTCTCCATATACAATTAAATTCAAGTTAATTTAGATGGTGAAAACAATTAAAAGTAAATGTTTTATTTTATTTCAATAATCATAATTTGTAGTTATAATTAATTGTGTTAATTATGATTAGTGGGTAAGCAGAATTTTTGAAAGTTTGTGCGTATAAATCAATAATTGGTTAGTTTAGAGTGTATTTATCCAAAAGTCAATAAATTTGAGAGTATNAATTAAATTCAAGTTAATTTAGATGGTGAAAACAATTAAAAGTAAATGTTTTATTTTATTTCAATAATCATAATTTGTAGTTATAATTAATTGTGTTAATTATGATTAGTGGGTAAGCAGAATTTTTGAAAGTTTGTGCGTATAAATCAATAATTGGTTAGTTTAGAGTGTATTTATCCAAAAGTCAATAAATTTGAGAGTATATATTGTGAGTCTATATATTTGAAGGAAAAAAAATCGTCAACGAGAGAATAATTGTGTATTTTACAACTTTAGCTCAATACTCCAAACTTAAGGCAAGACATCTATTAGACATAACATAACCCAATTAATCAGAACGAATTACACAGATATGCACATCTAGAAGATTTTATCTTGTGAATTGTTTTGAGGGAAAACCCAAAAGAGTTTACGAAAGACCAATCAAACCCCATTAAGTGAAAAATCTTAACTCAGAAACCACGCAAAATTAAAATTTGTTTGACAGGGTTCCAAAGGAATCATACCAAATCCAAGAGACGACACGTTTGCATACCTTCACGCCTCTTCTTCATTAGACTCTCTTCACGTTCGGTCTCAATGACAGATTAAACAAACTAATCGCCGGAGTAGGATTCAATCAACCCACTAATCGCCACTTGCCTTCTAGCCGTTTTCACAAAGAGAAACAATTTTTTGGGATTTTTTACCTTTTGCTCGAAAGAAAAACATTAAAAAGTTTAATAATTTTTTTTTAACAACCAATCCTCTCCTTACACGTATGGGGATCTAGAGGAGATCTGAAACTTCTCTTTGTAGAACCGATTCTATGTTTTAATTTTGGGGTTATGGGGTTTTAGATACTCACTTAATCCCCCGTTGGAGATGGTCTTCGGTTTCAACTGGTTATACGCGTGGAAAACACCGGGCCTATTTCCCTTGGGTCCATATCGTCGCTTAATATAATAAATACGATAAGTGTGCTTAACTGCTAAGCTACACTTATAGACACTATAGCCCTGTTCGTATTAATATCATTCTACCAAAAAAANTACCAAAAAAAAAAAAAAAAAATCAAAATCAAAATCAAAATCACTATCAATATCACAATATAGCTCACACAGAATCACACACTAACACAAACCATGTCCATCAATATATAGATGATAACTAATATAAATATTTCACAATATTACATTAGTTCACAAAATAACATTAGTAATATATAAATATACTTGTATATATATATATATGTGTGTGTTAATAGTTTCACTCTGTATTCAAAACAGAGAGTATATAAAAGATTCCTCCAAAAAGAAAAAAAATGGAGAGGAAAAGCAGATGGGAGAAAGAGAACAATGACTAGCAAGACCACATAGATTCTCCCAAACTGGCTTCATCGACCATGTCCATGTGGCTAAATGTGCCTTTGTTGTCCTGTGGACTCACTTGCTTCGACGACGGTGAGCCACTACTACTGGGACTGTCCGGGCACAATCCATGGCCTTGGAAATTAGCTGAGCGGCGTACACGTAGGTGGACTACTTCGGCTTGAGCTAGAGCTAGTTGGGCTTGTAACACGTCGACCTGTTGCTGGAGAGACGAAATTGCTCCGACGCAACCGTACACCGGGTCACGAACTCTTGCATTAGCTTCATATACCATGCTACTCACTGCGTCTCCACGCTGGTCAATCGCTAACTCCTGATGAGTTTTTAAACACTTTTGTTAGCCATTTGACTAATTTATCATTTTTGAAATATTTAAGCCTTTATATATGTATCTCTATATCCCTTCGGAAATGTAGTTTATACCAAAAAGTTAATAATAGTTGTTGAGTTTCATTTCAGGTAACAAAATCTTATATCATCGACATATTTTCCTGTTCTTAAACGTTTTTAAACAAATATAATAACATATATAAGTAGAAAACAATAAAATGTGAGTCAAGAAAAAGAACCATACATATATGTTTATTGATACATATGGGTTGGTCGTGATATGTAGTCTTAATTTTTTTTTTTAAAGTTATGGTAATAATACTAATGTCTTATCTAACACAATAAGTAGAATATTATCTTAAGTTATAATTATTGAAAAGAGAAGAAAAAGAAAACCTGAAGCATCTTGTTGACGTTACTGGCTCCGAACACTCTGTGAACATTAGCAAATTTATGAGGCTCATCCGCCGGAAAATACGGCGAAAAAACGCAATCTTGAGCGCACCGCCGCCGTAAAAGCTTGCACGCCGCACACGGAGCCGCCGCTCCTTGCTTTCGGCTACTTTCTTTCATTTTCTCTCAACCGTTGGATTGACACTTAATTGTCAATTATAAAGAAGCTTGTTGAGAGTCTAGTTGAAATGTGGAGATTTATAGAGTGGGAAAAACGACTTTAATAAATTGGAATTATAATATAAAAAACAAAAAAAACAAAAAGACAAAAAGTCAGCACATCTAAGAGTGGGACCCAGAAATATTAGAAAACACTACTATTGATTGTTCTGGGCATAAAGCAAAATTACATCGTTTGACAAAAAAAACAAAAAAAAGCAAAATTACATCACGTGACACGACTATGTCCCACCTCTCCTTGAAAAAGATTTCATTTTTTTTTTAATTTCATCATAAATCGAAATGATAAACCACCCAGTTAACATCCAAAGGAGAAACATACAATACAAAAGCTTAAATAACAGGACAAAAACCTGAGACATAATTATACTAAACCATTCAAGAAGGTTCAAAAAAAAGGGCTGAACCTAAACGAAAGGTTACTCCAAAGCCAGTAGGCTTTGAAGCCAAAAAGGAGCTCCTTGAGCTAAATAAGATTGCCATCTTCCTTCTTTAACAACACTTTTAGCTATAAGAAAGGAAGATCTATTTCTGAATATTGGTTCTAGGCATAAGGTCCAAAGAGGAAGATCTTGTAGCAGGCTTTTTAAAGTATCAGAGAAAGCAAAAAGACCCAGATATGAAGGCGGGTCCAGCACTGCTTGGATTAAAGCCCCATCTTCAAAACCGAATGTAATTGCTTGATAATGCAGAGAACCATACTCTCAATTGCCCATTTGAAAATCGTAATATGCTTGACCTTTTGAATGAATCTCAGTAAAGCCTCTTCTTGAATGTAAAAGGACCACTCCATTGCAATCTCTAAGAATCCAACCACCCCCTGCCATTTTCTTTGAACTACACCAAAACATACCTATGTTGCATTTAAGCCAAGGTGGTTTGGGTCTTTTCCAAAGCCTCTCCTCATTTGATTTTGAAGCTTTTAAGCGAGAAGACTCTTCTCTATTAACTTGGTTAGCTATAAACCAATCTTGAGATTCTTCATAGGCTTTCCTCTTTGAGTCTAAAGGTAGAAAAGATTTACCCTCAATTCTGTCCTTATTCCTATTTTCCCAAAGAATCCATGCTATCCAAGGGAAAGCTCTTCTAATTTCTATAGGAATTCTGATAATGTTATCAGAGATTGAAACCATAAAATGGTTCATATTTTCCAGAATGCTAGAGGAATGAAAACCTGTTTCAGGTAGAGGTAGATAAGCTAAAGCCCAAAGCTGCCTAGCTTTTTGACAAGTGACAATATATGGTTAATGCTTTCCACTTCCAAGCCACACGCATAGCAAATTGTGTCCAGTTTTAAGCCTCTCCTTTTCAGATTCTCCGCAGAGGCCAAAGCATTATTCAAAGCTTTCCAAAGAACATTTTTTATTTTAGAGGGAGCTTTGATTTTCCAAACTGCTGCTTTAAGTGAGTTAAAAGAGGGCATCACCAACTCGTTTTGTATCAACTGATTATGCTTGGATTCAAAAGCTTTTTGGTACCCTGATTTAACAGTGAACTGGCCAGTCTTGGTACCTTCCCAAATCTAGTAATCTTCACGCCGAATTGCTGGTTTAATGGTGAGGATCCTATTAACATCTTCTATAAAGAACAAGTCCATTAATTTCAGATGGTCCCAGGAGTTGGTTAGGGGGTCGAATAAGTCATGAACCATCAAATCTAGATCAAAGCTAATGGCCTTGATCAAGGGATTTTTCTTTCCATGACTTGGTAACCAGTTTCTTGTCCAAACATTAATCGATCTTCCATTTCCCACTTTTCTTTGAAGACCTTGAATGATTAAAGACCTGTCAAACAGAATACTCTTCCATGCGTATGATGCTTTTGGCTCTTGTGAAGCTTGCAGGAAATCAGTATTAGGAAAGTACCTACTTTTCAAAAGAGAGGCACATAGGCTAGATGGTGATGAGATTAGTCTCCAGGCTTGTTTCCCCAGCAATGCTTGATTGAAACATTCAATATCTCTTAAGTTTAGGCCTCCCAAGGATTTTGATAAGCACATCTCCTCCCATGCCAACCAATGAATTTTCCTGACTCCTTCCTCAGAATTCCACCAAAAAGCAGACATTGCAGAAACTAAGCTCTTGCAGGTGGCTTTTGGGAGTTGGTAACAGCTCATAGCATACACTGGTAGTGACAAAGCAACTGCTTTAAGCAATACCTCTTTTCCGCCTTGGGATAGCAATTTAGTGAACCAGCCTGATAATCTAGACTTAAGCTTAACTCTAATGAATTCCAGAAGCTTGATTTTTGAACATGAGAAAGCTTCAGGAAGGCCTAGATATTTACCAGTTCCTCATTCTTCTTCAATTTCCATTACCCTCTTAATCTCGCTTTTCAATAAATCAGTCACCCTATCTCCAAAAGTAATTGAGGATTTCTGACAATTAATTGTCTGACTCGACGCCTGCTTATATTCGTGTAGGATCTGTTTTAGAGTTTGAGCTTGTGATCCTACTGCTTTGAGAATGAAGAGTGTATCATATGCGAATAATAGGTGGTTGATTTGAGGCCCTTCTTCTGAGAATTTCAATCCTTGAATGAGATTGTTCCTTTCCGCTTTCATTAAAGCATTTGATAGACCCTCTGTGCATATAACAAAGAGAAAAGGGGATAAAAGATCCCCTTGTCTCAGTCCTATCTTTGGGTTAATCATGCCAAAAGGTTGACTGTTTATTAGCACGGAGAAGGTGACTGTCTTGACACAGAACATTACCCAAGAAACCCATTTACTGTGAAAGCCTAAAGCTAACATCATTTTCTCCAGATATTCCCATTCAACTCTGTCGTAAGCTTTTGACATGTCTGATTTAATGGCCATGAATTGGGATGAAACTTCACTATGGGTTTTGAGGCTGTGAACTACTTCATGAGCGACTATAATGTTGTCTGTGATTAACCTTCCAAGGACAAAAGCAGACTAAGATTCTGATATGACTGTATTTAACCAAGGTTGAAGCCTTTTTGTTAGAATCTTAGCCACTACTTTGTACACAACATTGCATAATCCTATAGGTCTTAAATCTACCATTTCTTTTGGATTAGGCTTCTTAGGAATAAGACAAAGATGCGTATAGTTCCACTCAATAGGAAAAGTACATGTGTCAAAGAAGGTTCTGATATCTATGATTATTTGCGGCCCCACTATATCCTAATGTGTTTGATAAAAGAAACCAGTCATACCATCGGGACCAGGAGCACTTGAAGGGTTAATAGAGAACACAACCTGTTTAATCTCTTGATCAGATAAAGGTCTGATTAACTACTGATTCATAAAGGATGAGACTTTCTGTTGAGTTCCTTGAATAAAGTCTTCAACTTGCCTAGGATTGTCTGATGTAAAAAGATTATGAAAATAAATGCAGGCTATGTCTCCCTTTGACGCTTCGCTGAAGTTAGTATTTCCATTAGAGTCTTTCAAAGATTCCAAGAAGAGCTTAGATCTCTGAGCTTTAACTGATTGGTGAAAGAACTTTGTATTTGAATCGCCTCCTTTAAGCCATCTCTCTCTTGATTTTTGTTGCCAAAAAGTTTCTTCTTCTCTATAAGCTTGTTTCAACTCTTTTCTCAACCGATATAAGTTCTGATATAGAGGGTAACTGCTGGCTTGTTCCTCTTCATATTGCTTTTGAAGTCTTTGAATATTACTCTCCGCATTACCATTGAAACCTCTTTTCCATAAGCTAAGTTCTTTTCTGGTTTCTTTAATTTTAAAAGCAGCTGATCCTTGTAGGGGATTCACTTCGGGATTCCAGACTTGTTTTAAGAGATGGATCACCTCTTGGTGATGACACCATCTCTTATCATATCTAAACTGACCTTTGAAGCTTCTTTGATTACCAAGGAGGTTTACCAGCACTGGTTTATGGTCCGAGCCTCTTTTATCCAAAAACGTTTGACACGCTAGCGGGTAAGTAGCCAACCATTCTTTATTCGCAAAACACCTATCCAATTTGGTTTGAACCCAATATCCTCCTCTTTTACCTCCCCATGTAAAACCATCGCCATGAGAAGGTAATTATTCCATTTTACTACATGTTGCTGAAGAGGTGGATTCTCATGAGTTATCCACATTTAACAAACTTATTTCACCTATTGACTATGAAAAATGGCTTGATGTAACAAGAGATGAGATAGAGTCTCATCAAAAGAATTTTTCATGGAAAATCGAGAAAAATCCTCTAGAAAATTGTGGCGAGGATAAATCATGTGAAGAAAATAAAGACTAATGATTCGTTCAACAAGTTTTAGCACTATTTAGACTTCATGAATGTTAGAAACTTTTAATTGCCCATTTGGGACACTCATGCCACTAATGAGGCATCATGTTCCAGAAAAAGCATTAAGCTCCAATAAAAGCATATAACTTTAGGAGCATTTGAGGCAAATGAGAAATTTGACCCATCAAAGGGCATCTAAGGATCTAAATGGTGCAATATGTTACATTTGACACTAGGATACTGTAGGATTCAAATCAAATAGAGGTTTGTTAAAATATGCTTTGAATATGATGTGAGGTACATGTTTTCCTACTTAGTGATCTAATTAGGGTTAAATAAGCAAAATCCACTAACTTATAATTTTAGAACTAGGATTAATACATGTTTATACTCTTGATTGCTTAATTTTAGTTTGTACTAGCTTTTATTATTAAAATCTCTTCTTTATATACAAATATAACCAATTACTGAACTAAATTAAATTTTATCATTTTTATCGTATCATGTTTAGTCGTATCACATTTTTTCTAATTAGTTCTTTTTTTCCAATCATTACACATGACATACTTATTATATGAAGATCATGGTCAGGAGAACTACCTTACATAAATGAAAATATATTAAACAATATGTCTATCTTACATAAACGAAAATATATTAAAAAATATGTCTTCTCATGGAATAGATGAACTACTACTGACTTAACTTTAGTTCTCTTCCTTTTCTCATTGTTGCTTGTAATTTCACGCCGTCGATTCCACCGTCTAGAACCGGCGTCCATTTGCCTTGCGAAGGTCAACGTCGATATTCCTCATTGCCGTCTATAATTGTCAATCTCTCAATCTTTATGGTTGTTTTTATCTTTTTTTTTTAGGATTCTATCTTTCTCTTGGCTCTCAGTTTGTCGGGATTTGATTCATAAGATTCCGAACTTTGCTAATAGAAATATGTACGCTATATATTTTTTCTTCTGTTTTTGTAAAAATTTGTTCGATTATTATTAAGAGAAAATTACTCAGAATGACCCAACTTTATACTTTA